>VWZY01004389.1:87252-133553 GCA_013399075.1 Chloroceryle aenea
TAGGAGGTAAATGAAATAGCTACTGTGGGCAGGTGGAGCTGGAACTTCCAGCTTTATTTTTTCAAAGAAGACATTTGATGAGCTTTTCAGATTAGTAATCACCTGAGATGTCCCAATTTCTTTAGCTGTAGTGTAGTAGGTGTTAATTAGTTTTCCCACAGCATAAGAAAAAGGGGATGGCTGCAGTCCTCAGTTCTCAGTATTCTTGACAGCTTTTTGCATGCTATGAGCAAAGGGTTATACTTGTCATCCCCTGCCTTTCAGATCTATGTCTGCAAAACTTCTGTTTAAAGAAAAAAAAAAAACACAACCCAAAAAAACAAACATCAAAACCAACAAAAGCAATACCCTCCCCCAGCCCTGATCAAACTGCTGAAATTGTCCAGGTCCAATTTCTGCTTCACCCTACGTCAGGGTACCTGTTTCTCTTTGCATGTGGGGATATAAGCAATGCCATGGGGACTCAGGTCTGCCTTTAAAATGTGGGGTTTGGTCTTGACAAGTAAAAAGCCTTCCAGTGTGCTATTATCAGACAAGTGCTTGGCAAGTCTGCTTTTCTTACTATGCCTGTTTTATTTTGGAAAAGAATATTTTTTTTCTTCTAGGGCAATACTTTTTTTCCATTTTCCAGTGTTTGAGCTCTTTTGCCTCTTAAGTGGCTTTTATGTATTAGAGTGACAATATTCTTCATTTGTTTGCTGTTCTGTTGTTTTTTCTATTGACTTCAATAAAACTACCCTTGATTTACCTGAATTAAAGGGATTCTAATCTGTGTCTCTTTTAGAGTACTAGGTTTCTTTGAAATTTGAGGTAAGTGAAAGCTACAGATGATGATTTGGGGTTTTTTCTCTCTCTTTCAGTTTGTGGGAAATATCTGAAAGCCACTTTAAATATCCAATTGTAGAGCAGTACCTGAAGACGAAGAAGAATTCCAGATGCTTAATAATTAAATACATTATCTGCCGCCTACTCACGCTAGTAATTATTTTCATTGCTTGCCTCTACCTGGGCTACTACATTAGCCTCTCCTCTTTGAGTGATGAGTTTCTCTGCACTATCAAAACTGGGATTTTGAAGAATGACACAACCGTTCCTGAAGTGGTTCAGTGCAAGCTTATTGCTGTTGGTGTCTTCAGGGTACTCAGCTATATTAACCTGCTCGTCTATCTTCTAGTCATGCCACTGGTAGTGTATGCAGTGTTTGTTCCATGGAGGTGGAATTTGGGTATTCTCAAAGTGTATGAAATCCTACCAACTTTTGACGTTCTGAAACTTAAGTCAAAGTGTTTTGATGACTTAAGCCTTTACCTCCTCTTTCTTGAGGAAAATGTGAGTGAGCTTAAATCATTTAAATGCCTCAAAGTGCTGGAGAACATTGCAGTTTCTGAGAAGTTTGATGTCATGCAACTTTTAGTAAACCTTGGAACTATTAAGACAGATACCGTAGATGGAAAGCCAGGTACAGCTGTGTTGGAGAAGCCTGAAGAAACAACTGCAGATGAATTGGAAAAAAATGAAACCGAACTACAAGGTAAGGTGACCTGCTCTTTCTTTAAAAAGAAAAATCCAAGAAACACCACAAAAATACCACCTTAAAACCTGCTGGTTTAGAGAGAGAAGGTATCCATTAAACCAAAAATTCATTCATGCAAAACAAAACAGGTTCCATCTAAATGTGTATTCCTACCAAAAATATTTTAATATCTGATGCAAGAAAATGGACCTGCTTAGACCCTGCTGTGATGTCTGCAGTATAACTGCTGTAAGTTCACCTATATGCCAGCAAATTGTGATGTTGCAAGTTAGTGGCACAGTCTAGACACTGAAGTGTCTGTTAAGTTGGTGGTCCTTGCTGACATCTCTTCTGCAGCAGTGAGAGGCTTCAGCTGGCTGAAGTTGAACTCCTTAAGACCACCTGCAGAGTAGAAAAGCACAAGATTGGTCTACAATAGGTTGTGCTTGAACAAGTTCCAGTAAGAAACCTGGTGGTTTCACAACATTTGTTTGCTCAAAAGAGTAGTAACTGCTGCTTCTGCTTTTCATTCAGACTTTGGCAGAAATCTTAGATGAATGTAAAAATAAGTCTGAAGCTCAGAAGTGCCACTGGTGGAGCAATAGAAAATGACAAAAGAATGGAAGTAGGACTGGGGAGAGTGAACATGCTCCTGCTCCTTCTCATGCAGAGAGAAAAAAAGATTGAATGTAAAGTGTTTTTTGTCAAAATGGTCTGAGTAAATCTGGATTGGTGCAGCTGTTCTCTGAATATTCCCTTCAGTTCCCAGACATAATTGTCTCTGAGCAGTTGCTCTTATATAAAATGTAGCTTAGATTCTGCGCTAAAATATGTAGCGTATCGTAAATGTGATTCCAATTCCTTCCTGAAGTGCAGAAATAGAGTCAAATATCCAGGGAGAAGCACGAAAGGATGGAAGAGATTTCTGGCCATTTGATGTGAGTATGGCCACTGTTGCAGCTGTCCTCACAGAAGCAGCAGGACACCAGCGCCTAAATCCTCTAAACGAAGTAGATCAAACTCTGGGCTGCCTCTTCGCGAAGTCTTTCACTCATGGAAGTGACAATGCTTTAAAAAATTTGGTAGCTGACCTGAAAGTAGGTGAGCACAGTGCTAACGGCAAGTTAAAGAACTGTTTCAAAGGCAGGAAGAAAAAAAAAAAAATTTCCTTTTTCTTCAGAAAGCTCTTTTTATTAAGCTGTGCTTAATGAAAGAGAAGTGGCAGCACCCAGAGTGTACCATTCCTCTGTACTTTGTGGTCAAGCAGTTCTGGTAGGCTGAGGTTTGGAGAAGTCAGTTTATGCAGCATGGGAGTTCAGAAGGAACAAGGAGAATTATTTTTAAACTAGGAGCAGCACTTCTGGCAGCCAGCTCTAGTACAGCCATTTCAAGTATTTCTGACATAAAGAAGGTTTCCTCTTGAATGTGACCTTTTAAAAGGTGGGTGGGTTTTGGTAGGAGATTTTAAGAGACCAAAGTGCTCAAGGAGTTGGAAAAGCTAGTAGAAAATCTGACATATTTTTATCTGAAAGCAGAACTTTTGAGACTGTTTTCATCTCACAAAAACACTTCAAAGAATTGTTTTCCTCCAGTACAATAAAAACCCTCACGCTTGAGGCTCTGTTAAAACGCACTGTTGAAAGAAGCTGCTGTTTGATGGCCAGGTCCAGCTGGTGTAGCCCCCTCCTTCTGCTTGTGTGCAGCTGCACACTTCACTGTCCATTAGCAAAGCTTCACCCATGGCTCATCAACCCTTCTTCTGTCGCTAGCGGCACCAGCATGTTTTAATTAATAACTGTGTTAACTAATCAGTGGTAGTTGCTGACTCTGGACCGTAAGGGCAGGTGTGAGGCTGCAGGACATCCTGCCACTGGGTGCTGCATCTGGATGGTGAGGGGGAGGACAGCTGGAGCACAGGACAGCAGATTTGCATCACTGTCTTGGTGAAGGAACTGTTTCTTTGTAAGCGAGAATATGTTGTGTGGTTTGATGGCCCTTTGACCTCTAAAGGTTTGCTTTCTCTTTAGTTTTGACAGACCATGATAGAAGTGGCAATGTGAGTCCAAGAGAAGATAAAAAACTTCGCCAAAGACTTATAGATTCTTCATGTTGATGCCTCCCTGCTGCAGCAGGCTGGGGCTTTGTACTGCAGGAGGGCTTCTCCTCCACCTTCACTGCGCTCAACACAAGGTACTGCTCTTTATATGCAACTGTCTTAATAGCCTCACAATTTCTTGAAGGCAAAACTGGTTTACAGACTACTTGGTGGATAATAATCAGCAATTGTGTACATGAAAAAGCAGGTTGTAGTCTTCCATTTTTTATTCACGTAAAAAGAACACACATGGAACAACAAGAACAGAAGATTTCTATCATGAGTAACAAGTGACATGCACTGAATGCAACTGAAGCTGGTAGCAGTAAAGAGATAGCATTGTACTCTACAAGGATGGGAACCGTAACCCTATAGGTAACAAAAACAGATGGCCATGTTGCATTCTGTGTTGCTTTGCTGGGAGCGACGGTCTCCGTTCTGGGGTTTAATTGTGGCATCTTGAGGATACTTTCCCTGGAAAAGGGCTGGGGGGGGTGATTTTTTTTTTTTTTAAACGAGCCTGGTTTTTGAATACCAGGTGGTAGCTGGCCACTGGTGCTGGCTGTGTCTTCACAGGAAGAATAGAGGTTGCTCTGTTCCGCTTGAGATGTTTTTGTTAGTCATCTCAATGTTGATGGCTGGGATTAATTACTTGGCACTGATGGAGAAGAAACTATAAACAGGCTTAGTATGAGGTGTTACTGTAAATGTTAGGGATTTGAATTTTCAATGTATTAATAAATTAATAATGTCTTAAGACTTTTTTTTTTNCAAAATGTAATTATATGTAAGCTAAATGTTAGTTTAATTCTATTGCTCAGTTGTTTTTGTCTTAGTGACTAACAAGTCCACTGTGGACTGAAGATCAGTGAAGTTGGTTCCACTCTTGTAATGGTTTGAAGAAGTTTTTTTGTTATGTTTATTTGTGTGGAAATGTTTCAACATGTTTGTAATATCAAATGCAATATTAGTTGTGCTGTTTTCCAAAGCCCACTTGACAAGACAGTATTTTTATTGTATTACAGTAGCACCTGAGTGCCTCAGCAGAGCCAAGCACCCGATAGCCAAAGTGAGGAACATGTAAATACGATGAAAGGTTATTCTCTCCACACATCCTGTACCTTAATTTTAATTAAAAATAAGATGCTGAAGTAGATTGGGACAGACAAAAGAAGAGGAACCTTTTGTAAATTGGAAAACTGTCCTGGTTTGTTATTGGACTGTTTTGAGATTGTAGCATTCAACTTTAATGTCATCCCCCCTGCCCAGAACCTCTACCTTCAATGAACATTAAAAAGACCTTTGTCCTGATTATTAGATACAAGGTGAGGTGGATGGGGGTCTAAGCACTACAACAACAGTGCATATCTTTCACAAAAGTTACATGCTCACTTTTTTCCATATAGTCCATGTAACTGAAATGTTTTGCCTGTCACCTCTTCCAACTTAGCTTTTTAGACAAAGTAGAGCCTCTTCTATAACTATGTAGGACTTCCCTTTTCTAGTTCATCTGTGTCACCTGCTGTTGTGTTGTTGACTGTTAGCATTCTCCATACAGCTGAGGGTGAGGGGGGAAAAGGCTTAACTGGTGTTACCATCTTCATACAGAACAGTTTATGTGCTGCAGCAGATTTCAAAGAGATAGTACACCTACTTGAATTTGGCAGCTGTTGTTAAAGGGGTGGATCCCAAAGTGCTGCCATACTATATGCTTTGGGCTAGTATTACAAGAACTCTTCAGTTATTATATGGCTTTCAGCTAAGACAAGCCTTATTTAAAAGAAAGTCTTTAAAGCCATAGTATTATGCTACCTCTGCATAGGACAGTAGTACAGCTGCAGTCCTAGTGTCTGTTGCATTACCAGCAAGAAACAGGGCTTGTATTGGATACCAGTGGTCCAAACTGCTCAATTTTACTGCAGCACTTCTCCCATAAAACCTACAACACTTCTGACCTTTTCTAGAGGGTTCTGCCTGGCTGTCCTGATGGGTTGCTGATGGTCCTTTGTCTGTGGGTAATGCAGATGCACATTGTGCATAGTGTGTTTTAAACAAGGAACTATAGTGCAATACTAAGATTTTGTGATGTTGATGTGTTTGAACTGTTTAATATAAGTAGAGTTCTCAGTCTTTAAAACTCGAAGTTGAAAGCAACGTGTTCATGTTTCATGTTGGATACAAACCTAACTTTTTACTAATTTCCCTTTTGTATTTAAAAATACAACTTGCTGCAGTGAACCTCTTGTTGTCTTCTAAAGTGCTCAATAAAATATGTATCAATTCTTCTTGGTTATTTAAATAAAATCAGCATTTTATGAACTACAGCAGCCTAAGTGACTGAAAATTCCAGGAACAGTTGCATGTGCCCATCCAAAAATCCCTAGCTGCAATATGTGTGGTCTGATGCTAAACCCTGAGCAAACTTTTTGGACAGTAGTTATAATGGTGGTTTTTAATTTTTATTCCCAAAAAATTGTCAGAGCACCATGAATTGGTTCAAAATCTATTTCACTATTAAAAACTGTTGAGAAAACATCAGTACATGATAGCCTGTCTGTTGTGCAAGGTATCATCTAAAAATTTGCCACTGTCTCAGCACATTTAGTTTTCCAACTGTATCTGACTGTGTTAAGATAAGTTTCTGCAGCTGCCCAGCTCAAGTCTACTTAACATTTTAGTGGCACTGATCCTGCTCCATTTTGGTGTTTTCAAAAGATGGGCTATATTCCAATTTAGGGTTTAAGGAAAAAAATCCATCTTCAGCCTCTACATCACTATACTGTTTCTAAAAACAGCTACATCCCTCTGTATGCTTTTTAAATACCCCAGAAATTAAAATTGTGATGTTGAGGTTCAGGTTTGATCTGTGCCATGCCTCGTCTGACCCTTCTCTCTCCATCACTTGGGTATTAATAATCCTCCAAATGCAGGAGAGTTGCAGCTAGTTCCCGTGCACACTCTTTTCCTGGCAACTGTCTGTCATTTAGGAGTGACTGAAATTCCTTCCACCTGCATGGACCTTGAGTGCCCTTCAAGGAGATCTTGTTCCCTGCAGAAACCTTGATCCTTCGTGCCCCTGTTGAAGCAAAAATCTTAGGCACATTCTGCGCATGCTCAAGAACTGTGCAGGATAAAGACTTTAAGGAAGAAGCTCCACTGAGAAAGAATTATGGCAGGATCTAGGAGACACTATTGGTTCTCAATACTAGAGAGAAACCACTGAAGACATTTTGTATTTTGTGAAGAAAGCCACTCCAAAACAGGGCTTTTAAAATTCAAAGACAAGGTCACCCGCACTATTCTCCTGCCCCTAGAAGTTAATGCTATTAACAGTCTCTGCAGGGAGAGGACAACCATTTGGAGAACAACAAAGGAGGCCAGGAATATATTCTGGCACATTTCTGTTTGAAAAGCTCAAATTGTTCTCCCCATTACTTTGAAGATCAAATTTGATATAGACTTGGGAATGGACTTTTGGCAAGGGTCATGTTTTTAACCCTTTAAAAAAGATTATACTTTTCTTGTACAAAGGAAGGTCGAGGAAGCAGATGAAGATATTCTATGGGGAAAAAACAATTTTCACTGGATTAAAGAAAAATGACTGGATAAAGAAAAATGACTGCAATAAAGAGTCAGAAAAATGGAGAATTGGCTTGGAATGGGGAGCCAAACCTTGTCACATTATTGTGCTTTCAAATAAACAAGCACAGAAAATAATGCAATTATTTCTTAATATCCCCAGACAGGGAGGCTGTGGGAAGGTAGGAGCTCTCTCAGCCAAGCCTCCAAGAGCTGTTACATCATGTGGGTGCCTCTGCAGGCGCAGACTGTCACAGCCCGGTGACTTCAACGCAAGGCTGGCAGACTACGTCAGCAGCAGAGCTGGCTGTGCTCTCTCACCATTACTCAAGAGATTTATGAAGTAAGTCAGTAAATAACAGCTATTCTCAGTCTCCTGGGAAACTGCTCTTTCTGTGTGCCCACATACAGTTTCTAGGTCAGTCTAGAGGGATAAAACATACCTGAACTCTTAAAACGCTTTTTTACTACCTGACACTTCATAGTAGCTGTTTGTTACTTCTTCAAGTCCAGGAAAGTATAATTTTAGTGGGAATACCTGCCCATGGCTCTGTGATGGCTGTGCTTACAGCATGCAAGTGCAGAAAACAGAGCTGAAACTCATCTGGTAAAATCACACATGGGTCATGACTCATCACAGTGCAGCCATATCTGCTCCTGTCCAAGAGATGTAGAGCTTCATTCAACTGTTGCTGAGCTCAGCCTGAGCTCCCAGTTCAGAAGGTTCACTGCACAAATGTAGCCTGCGTCTTGGAGCAAACTGGGGAGTCTCAGCTATCGCAGAGCAGCAAGTCCATAGCTGTACAAGGTTGTTAGGGTATTGCACTGCGGTCCATTAATAACCTCTGTTCAGGACACAGACAGACTATTTTAAGCATGGTCTACCCAAAATATATCAAAAAACTTCTTGAAAGTTCATATTCAATATGCAAAACTTTAAGCCTCTCTGTAATTTAAAGAGGGGGGTGAAGAGCTGCTCTCTCTTTGCAGTACCAAAATGTAGAAAATGGTTTCAAACTTTGTTATGTGTTTTGAACTCCAGAGATAAAAATCACATTCGTATTATTAGCTAGTAGCAGCTAGTGAAATACATTCATTAAAGAAATTAGGACAAAGTTCATACTTGTCAGAAAGCTTGTCAGAAAACTGTGAATCTCACAGTATTTTTCCAATAAAGGTAGTGCAAGCAAAGATAATTTGGAGACGGTGCCTGACACCGTTAGAAAACACCTGTGAGACAATGGCATTAAAGTTCCTGAAGCTCCAGGAAATTGCTGTATTGTATCTTTGCCTCTTCTCATCTCCATCAACGGGGAGGAGGACATATTCATACCTGCAGTCAGGGTATAAACCATAGGTTCATTTCTTCTGTGCAGGAAAAATTTGTCACCTTTTCATTAGGAGATGATCTCATCATTCTTCAAGGAGTCCTGGCTTCCTTTTACATACTATAGCAAGAGACACTGACTGTACTACATGCTGTCAGTTTTGCCTGTACCCTATTAAATATCCCTGTAATGGATGCAGGTAGAGTGCTTCAGCTATTTGTTGTTTTCCATTGGATGAGAGAGTCCCTGACTTGGCTTACTGCTAATTATGGCACGCATAGCAAAGCACATGCAATGATAAAGCCCTGCATTTATCCATTTAGGAGCTGGCTTTTGCCCTTTCTTTTTCTTTTTTTTTTCCTTTTTTTCTTTTTTTTTTATGGAATAGAAACATCTCTGTCACAAAAGAAAAAAAAAAAATATCCCAGCATATGGTGGAATAAAGTAAATTGTGGATTTTTCCTGCTGAGCACCACAATTACTGATGGCAGTGGTAGCTCATGCTCTACTGCTAAAGGCTTTGAGACTGACACAGAATTGGCCTGCTTCCCATGAGACTATTGCTAATATGTGTCAAATACTATGATGAGGACTCTCGAGGAGGTTTGCATTCAAGGATTTAACTGGGAAGATACTGTGAATGGGGCCCTGCAGTCTTACCCTCTTCAGTACTGAAGTGGATGATGGACTACTGAGCCCAACTCATTGGAGAAGTGCCCTGAACAAAAGTAGGCAAAATTAATCAAGGACAAATGCAATATCACAACTACACTTAGGAGGGAAAAATTAAATCGGGAATAGTCAGCTAGGCATTAGGAGAAGATTTATACTCATCAAATCATAGAATGTTTTTTGTTGAAAGTCACCTTTAAAGGTCATCTAGTCCAACAACTCTGCAATGACCAGGGACAACTTCAAGTAGATCAGGTTGCTCAGAGCCCCATCCAACCTGTCCTTGAATATTTCCAGGGATGGGGCATCTACAGCCTCTCTGGGCAACCTGTGCCAGACATAGAGTAAATGGTTGCAGGGTTGCAGGGAACAGACTTTTATTTCTTCTGTCTATCTTGTATTTAGACCTGAGGATAGCTGCAGCATTTCAGCTAGCAAGGTTACAGGTCTGTTCTACAGGAGGAACACACTGTCTTTCCAGTCTCTAGATATGCTTTTATGACACACTGGAAATGACACATGAGAGGCCAGCACTGAGTGACCACTGGATGTTAGCACTGGCATTAAGTGGTGCCCCTGGGATTCATAGGAAAGAATGGTGTCAGCAAGCGATTCTCTTTCCCTTCCTTCCCTCCCTATCCTGTTTTTTCAGGGGAATCCCAGATGGAATTTATATTTCATCAGCGAAAAACAAAGTAGAAGTAACCGATCTACAGGCAGTTTAGCGACTTTTTGTTACAATTAAGCTTAGAAGGCTTAGAGGCTGGAAAAGCTCTGATTTTTGTAGAGCAGAGTGGGGAGAAGTTAGAAGTCTTCTCAAAAGAAAAAATAGTGAAAGACAGCTCTTCACAAAGGGCATGAAAAGAATCATTTGTAAAGTGATGATTAGAATGCTTAGAAAAGGCTTTACTTGCAAGGCTGCAAAGCCCTGGACTAAGGCTACATTTTTATCTTCACAGCATTGATGCTGGAAAGTGCCACAATACCAGTAGCAATGCCATGGACATGGCTTAGGGACAACAGCCTCAAGGGAAAGAGGGAGGGAAAGAGGGAGGGAGTGAAAGTTGGAAGCTAAAAACCTCGTCTGATATCAACAAGTGCAGGAAAGGTTTCAAGGACTTGTTTTCACCAAGTGCTGTTCAGAATAGCACAAGCTGCCAAATACAGCTTGGCATCGTCTTTGCTCCCTTTCAAGGTCTCTGCATAATTCTACATGGAGAAAATGAATAAAACACGAGGAACACCATTAGAAACAGAGAATTAACATTCATGAATTCATAGAACTTTTAAGTTAATGTTTATAGGCCTGTTATCTTACAATATATTTCCAGGAAACAGAAGAATAAAACTATTGCCAATACAAATTATTTCACTTTTGAATAGAAAAAAACCACTCTTTTAAATCTTCTTAAATCCTAAAAGTTGCAGGGCCAATTACTCTTGGTTTTGGAGATGCCAGCATTAACTTTACCTACACAACCTTAATCGAGTTCCCTTGTTCACAAGCTGGATGATGAATTCTCTAAATACATTTTTTTTTTTTCCACAGAAACCCTGTGCCTAAGCTGTGTGGGTCTCCTGCAGCAAGCAGCTTCTCAGAGCCTTGCATGCCATTTGTTACTTGATAGACACCACCCTGCCATGTTCCCAGTCTGCCTCAGAGGCAGCTGTGGGAAAGCTCCAGAAGAAACAACTGAGCCAGGTTTAAAGGAATGACCTACCCTGATAACCAAGGACAGGACTGTCTGTTTGACAGCAATCAAACTGGGGAACACACTACCCGTGGCCAGAGAGCTATGCTCTTGTACAGCCGTGACAGGAGACCTGTGGTGTGGTGCCAGAAGGATGGTCATGAGATCACAGCACATCACCTGTACCATTGCTCTTCCTTAACCTCAACAGGACAGTCTGTATCTATAAAGACACTGAAAAGGAGGGGAAAAAGTCAGCAGGCCTTGCCTAAGATTAATGGAATCAGAAGCACGTAAGATCTTGAGGGAAAATTATAACAATAGTAATTGTTGACTCTTAAAGAGTACGAAACACCCATCCAAAATCTAGTCCATTGTTGTGGACAAAAAGGAACCCAAAAGACATAACAAGGAGGCAGTAGCCAGCATCCCTTGAGCTCTGTGTCACACAAGAGTCAGCCTGGCCAAGACATCTGGACACACACAGAAGTCTTGGTGCTTCCTAGGGTGTGGGTATGAGGGTGTGAGTGGGGAGAGTTGTCTTGCTTAGAAAGTCAGATAAAATAAAATGACATCCCCTTTCCATAAGGCATCATTTAGCTCTGGTTCGTTATACTCCCACAGGGGAAAGAAATGCCTCCTGACACAAATTAACCATAGCAACCTGTTCCTTCTCACACCAAAGTGTGCCCCGGGCTTGTTCTTGCAGGTCCGTTTCCTAAGGCTAGTTACTAAACCACCTGTCTCAAAGCATTGTGCAAGACTAAAATTCCAAAGGTAGCAAAAAGTCCAGCTGCAGCAGGTGAACACACACAAAAGAGAAAATGAAAGATTATCTCCACTCTGGACATGTATCTCATTTTATCATCACTCAGCCCACTCACACTAACCAAGGTGGCATCTGAATGCAATTTACGTATCAATGGCTGTATTCACATTTGAAAATGACCCCTCTGGTCTGCAAAGGAGCTGAGGTAGAATGAAAAGATATCCAAAAGCCTGGATGCCCAGTTTAAATTGCCCAGGACTTGAGGTTTTTCAAACAGTTTGCATCATACTGTATTTTGTGGGCTCAGAGCACAACAGTGACTGATTTCAGCAGCACCAGTGAATGCAAAATGTTTCTCCAGAATCCAAAATTAGATATGAAGAAAATGAATAATAGCTAATTAGGAAATGCTTACCAGGAAATTGCTCTGTACATGTTAAGTACATTTCAGCCCAGTGTATTATGTGCAGTCTTCAAGGGCACCTTTTCTAATGCTTTAAGCATGTTCTTCTCTTGCACACTTCTGTACTATTCTGCCTAAAGCTCATACCTCTGCTGGCCACTGGCCACTAGTTCATTCCTGGACAGGCTGTTAAGGGTCACTGTCCAATCTGCCTCTTCTTTTCTTTTTACCAGGTCTATCCTTCCTGTTCTCTGTAAGAAAATCAAACAGCTTCAGCCCACATTACATCCCCAGAGTGCCCAGATCCAGGATTGGGCAGAGCCTGGAGAAGAAAGATTTTCTACTAGGGTTCAGGATCCAGGGTTGTAACTGCAAGAGCCCTGATCAGACTCACCTGGAGCTGCCAGTACATCCAGCAATTCCAGTAGGACCAAGGTCCATACACCAGCCATACTGATTTCCCAGGAGTCCCTGCAATGATGGGATGACAGCTGCTGCAAGAGCTGTCATGGCAGCATGTCCTTCTCTGTCAAGGAAATTGAGAGACTATTTCCCTCAAAGTTTTAGGCCCTTCAGTTCCTGATCAGTCTTGATGCACTCTTGCCCATGTTTGATGATGATGAGTATCACAAATCAAAGGCACCATTCAGATAAAACTCTGAAAACACATCTAACTCAACTGAGGCTTTGTCAGAAAACTAACATAGAAACAGAAATGTCTGGGTTGGAAGGCACCTCTAGAGGTCATCTATCCCAACCCCACTGCTGAGAGCAGGGACATCCATAACTAGAACAGGTTGCTCAGAGCTTTGTCAAGCCTCACCTTGAATGTCTCTAGGG
Source organism: Chloroceryle aenea (assembly GCA_013399075.1). Taxonomy (NCBI): domain Eukaryota; kingdom Metazoa; phylum Chordata; class Aves; order Coraciiformes; family Cerylidae; genus Chloroceryle; species Chloroceryle aenea. Next base: position 100,143 of record VWZY01004389.1, read on the forward strand.
ATGGGGCCTCAACCACCTCCCTGGGCAACCTGTTCCAGTGCTCCACCACTCTCATGGTCAAGACCTTCCTCCTTATTTCTAACCTAAATCCACTCCTTTCTAATTTAAAACCATTGCCCCTCCTCCTTTCACTCCAGGCCTTTTTAAACAGACCCTCTTGAGTCTTTTTGTAAGTTCCCTTCAGGTACTGGAAGGTGGCTATTAGGTCTCCCTGGAGCCTTCTCTTCTCAATACTGAACAATCCCAGCTCACTTAGCCTGTCCTCATAGGAGAGGTGCTCCAGCCCCCTGATCATCTTTGTTGCCCTCCTCTGGCAGAAGCCATGAGAGGCACATGGCCATGCATGGGGGTGAATATTTTAAAGGATTAGACTGAACGGTCAAGCTATAAGCAAAATATAACTTTCAGAAGTAGATTTCCAGGCAGACTTTCTCTCAAGTTGTCTGTGAATAAACAGAAAGAATCCTGAAAAATATTGGATATGAAGATTTGAAACATTGCATTTCCCCAAGGACGTGCTCTTAATACACCAAACCACAAGTAGATAATGTTTTCCATTCCTGAAGCCAGGTGAATCTATAGTGTCCTGGGTTCGGTTCAGGTTAATTATCACAAGTAGCAGCTGGCCCAAGCAGTAGGGAGAGGCTGCAGCTGGGAGGGGCCACAACCAGGATAAACAACTGATCTGGCCAATAGGATATTTGATACCATCCTGACCTCATGCCTGCTATATGGGGTGGGGAACCAGGGTTGGTGTGGGGTGCCTGTTTTCAACTTGTTTCTGTGTGTCATGTCAGCGTGGCCAGAACAGGGAAAGTTTGAATCTTGGGCACAGGTTAGGGCCTTCTGGTGTCTCTCACTTGCTTTGTACATCATTGCATTAGTAATATCATCAGTACTGTTCTTCTTTCTCTCTTCTCTTCTCCCTTCTCTCTCCTCCTCTCTCCTCCTCTCTTCTCTTCTGGTTGTTTTATTAAACTCTCCCTATCTCAACCCCCAGTGTCTCACCTTTTTTTCCTTCCTCACTACTCTCCTTCCCATCCCACATGAGGGAGCTGGGGGGTAGCAGTTGGCAAGCAGTTGTGTTTAGCTGCCCGCAGAGATTAAACTACAACATATAAGTAAACCCAACCCTAGTCTTGACCACTTGCTTCCCTAAGTGAAGACAGGGTGCTTTTGGGAGGAGTCTTTTGACCTACACTCACTCTGCTCCTTATGTCCCACACTGGGAAGTTCTGTTCATTGCTAGCTTAAGGTGAGTAAAGCCACTCTAAAAATCCAAGTAAAGAAATACTTCTATTTACAGATACAAAATAACAAATATATAGCCTTCAAAATGTTTTTGTTCAACATTTACAAAACCTATGACAAAATTAAGGTGGGAAGAAGACGGTGTTGGCTCGCTCTGTCTCCTTTCCCCACACCATACCCTTCCCTTGTGTCATGTCTCTGAGTCTCTTCTTCTTCCTGCTGCCATCACATGATCCCTACCCTCTCAGCTTCCCCTCTCCCTCCCCTTTGCTCTCAGTGAGTGAACACTTGCTGCTAGAAAACACATGTAAACACAGATTGGTTTTCTTTTGATTGATGGAACCAAATGCAGCATCTAAATTGTTGCTTTATTCCTTGCCCATATAAGTACACACACATTTTTCCTCTCATGGGGAAATATTTTAGTATCTGGGAAAAATGTTTAAACTGTTAAAAAGTGATAAGGATGACTACATGGGGTTATGAGTGACTCTAAAATTAAATTGGAGCTGCATAATTACAAGGAAACAAGAGGCAAAGGGAAAAACGAAGGGTACATTGAACTGGTGTTGGATGGGATGGGCTAATGTTGCAAACTCTCATGAAGAGGGTTTTCCAACACTACCGGACTTCTCTCTCTTGTAGAACAGAAATGGGCTGAGGTCCCTCATTCTTTTACATGCTTAGATATGCTAATTTATATCTTCTCATACTGAATTTACAGGTCAGCTCTTGCACAACCAAAATGAGGAAATGGGTCTGATTCACAGCAGTTCAGAGTATGTCCAAGGCTACTGCAGTTCTAAAAATATCCCATCGCTACTTTCCTCTTTTAAGTGCTTAGAGTCAGATTTTTAGGTACTCTGCATTGTCAAAGGTTTATTTGCTGGTAAAGAGTAAGCATCTCCCTCATTGGACTGGGGAGCATGGTTCACAGGCTCTGCATCTTCGGGATCGCCAGTGGAACAGAATTATTCTAGTTGGAAGGAACGTACAGCAATCATTTAGTTCAACCTGACTGCTTCAGGGCTAATGTGTTACAAATATTAAGGGAAGAAATAAGACTTGGCTTAAAGGGCAAAAGCAGGCAGGAGGAAAGGTCTGATTCTGCATATCAGTGATACAAAGTACTCTGACTCACGCGGCCTTGATAAAGGATGGTAAAATAGCACTAGATTCAAAGTGAGAGACTGGTAACAGCTTGTGAAAAGAGGCTAACTTTAAGGAGTGGCAGACATTTCAGTCTCTTTAAGTACTCAGGTGTGAAAGAGCTGCACATGGCTTAAAATTATTTCAGAAAAGTAATTTTATTATAAGGCATTGGGGAAAATGGTTTACTTTTTTTTTTCCCATTTATAATAATTTTGAAAAAGATTTTTCTCACTCTACTGCTGGAATGGAGCACCCTAGTGCAACATGCAAGCTGATTTCCACACCAAAGAGAGAGATACTGCTTTTCCATGCAATACAAGGTACAGTTTTTGGAATGCCACCGCCAACCCCCCCCTTTTTTTTTTTTCATTATTCAAGATCAGATTTTCTGAAAACTACTCCAGACAGCTGTAGTCACATGAATTTTCTCAGCCATCCCAAGAAAGACACATCTCACTCATCTTTAAAGGAACCCAAATTGTGCAATCACCAGACAATATCTTGAAGAGAAATGTTCTACTTTTATTACTTACTATCAGAAATATCATCTCTCAAAGCAGTCAATTTATGAATTGATTCCAGAGAGCTGACAGCTGGGAGGAAATGTCCCAAATGTCTGATCTGAGAAGTACGCGGGTGCTTTACAGGAAAAGAGAGCAACATTCAAAGGCAAACAAGAAAGTCAAAGTGTGGGATCCTTTAGCTGTTGCTTGACAATGATGCAAGGATGCTCTGATCAAAATGTTCCAACCTAAACTCAGAGTAGTTCTCCAACTGTGGATAGTATGTCCCACATTTTTTAAGGTAGCCTTTGGGGGTTTAATTCTCTATTTGAAGAAAAGCTTTCTGGATATTCATGACTTTATCTTAGAAACAAAAATTCTGAGTGATTTAGCACTGGCAACAGGTGCTGAACTAACAGGTTGGTGTTCACCATCTACTTATGCAAAGAATAGGCATCCATTTTTCAACTCTACCTTATAAAAAGTGCCTCCTCTCTTTATCAATGTCCATCTTACCCTCCACTTCTCTGAGGGTATCTGCACACACACACACAAGATTTGGGAAATATATCTGTTCATTTGTTCTGAACAGATCTTGACTTCTCTGACCCCAGTTCAGAAGAGATGCCTTCCTATCCAGTTGCACTGAATCTAAGCCAGCAAACAAAAGCTCCACCATTTCCGTGTTGCTACAAAGACACTTAGAAAAGGGAGAGGGAGGCCTGATGTGATTCGACTGTTGGTTTAATGTCTAAATACCAGCAAAACACTCACACAGCCCCAGTGGTAAAAAGGTTTAGTTATGCAGATGACAACAACATACATGCAGAGAACCCCATTCTGCAAGCCGATCCAAAGTCAGCTCGACAAAGACAAAAAAGTTCCTTCCTTGGAAAAATGAGCTTTCTTCACTTTAGGGGCTGCACACCATTACCATCAGCCTGCCTCAAACATGCAGCTCCTTCATAATACCTCCCACAGAATCTTCTTACTTTTATCATGTGTGGCTGCACAGTCTGTAAGTAGACCAGGGCTCCATATCTTCTCATCATTTTAGCTCTAGCCAAATGTATGTGCAGTCCTTACAGATTTCCCAGGGCCACCCATTTAGCTCACAGCTACTATCGGCTCAACTGCAGAGATGTCTGTCTTTCCCAATTGGATGTTGGAGGCTGATGGAAGGACATGGGAAGCCTGCAACCTCTTGAAGCTGCTGTTTTCTGGCCAAGCCGGTCGGTAGGATGGGACTGTGAAGGGAAGCCGCTGTTCTGTAGGTGCAGGAGGTTTTCTGCATATGTTGAGAAAAGCCTTTAGTTCTGATCGGAAGTTGTCATTGAGCCAGCAGTAAATGAAGGGGTTGTAGCAGGTGCTGCTCATTGCAAACCAGTGAAAGGCAAAGTACAGGGCATTGTTGGTGTGGATGATCTGGCTGGAGAGGAGGACAATGTAGCAATTCAAGGGGAACCAGCAAACTGCAAAGAGGATGACAACAAGCATCAGCATCTTTATGGTCTTCTTATTCTTTTTGCGAAGGGTAAAGTACTGCTCAGTGGTGACGTCCCCTATGACATTGCGCAGCCAGAGTTTCTTGGCCACTGTCATGTAGGCAGCAGAGATGATCAGAAGGGGAAGGACATAGAGTAAAATGAAGGTGGTTAAGTCGAGGTACTTCCAAAAGAGGTCAGCAGGCTCGGGGAAATCTGGCAGACACAGGCACCGGGTAACCTCTTCACTGCAAGTGGAGATACGGAACAAGGGATGACAGCACATACGTCCAGGCACCACAGGAGAGGTACATCAGAAACAAGGAGGTAGGTGGGAGAGGGGTCCTGACATAAAGCCTGGAGGCAGACCCTTCATTTATGCACTTGTGCCACAGTTAAGCAGAGCTCTGCTGTCCAAGTGTTTGAGCCATGGAGCAGCCTGTGAGCAATGTGGTGATAATTTCTCGTGGGCATTCATGACCTTATGATAATTTTCTGAATTTCATCAATTACTAAATTTCCAGCTGCACAGAACAGGTTTTTATTCTCTGTTCTTTGGTAAACAGAAACAGTCTCTGCACATATTAAAGACTTTTCCCTCATTCCCCGCTTTCCAAATATCAAGGCTCATGACAGCATTTTATGGAACAAGCAGCTGAGGCAGATTTTTTCACTTTCCTGGGGTTAAACAGTAGATTAAAACCTGTTAGGTTTTAGGTTTTTCCCCACGTCTGATCTGCCCAAACAGGTCAGATTGGTATATCATGTAAAATGCCACTGTATAGAGATAGAGGGTCCAGGACCTCTGATGAATCCAGGAATCCAATGAAAATTATAGTATAAATCCATATGTGGCTGACCTCAACATAAGTTCAGGGCTTTCAGTAGAAGATGCTAAAATACAGCAACCGAGAGTTTGGCCTCCAGGTAGGCTGTGGAGGAAAGCAAAACACATCCTTACCTGTATTTGAAGGTAAAGAGTTTCTGGTAGATAGCATGTGGTAGAGAAAAACAAGTTGCCGTGATCCAGATTATAGAGATGTAAATAACACCTTTTGCAGTAGATATGCGAGGTTTCAGAGGGTACATTATAACCTGTGGAAAATAAACCAATATTTGTCAGATTTATGACATTTCATGAAATAATTATATCATGTTTCCATACAGTCTTCCAGCCTTAAATCTATTAATGTGGAAATTCATCAAGCAAGCACTACAGTCTTCTCCCAGCTCCCACTGACTGTAAGATGTACATAAAAGCCTGATATTTTCCTCCATGGAAATGGGTAAATCAAGTTCCAGTCCTACCCTCAAATTTCTGTATTTGTATCAAAGTGGGAAAAATGGGGTACCAGGGGCTCTTACACACATATTCATTTCCAAGTACTTAATAGCACAAATAAATAAATAAGAGAGAATAAAATAGTCTCAGAGTCTTCAGTATCAGTGATCCAAAGAACCACAGGTTTGTGATTTAACCAGACCTCCCTGGGGATGCTTCTGACAGACAGTGTATTTTCTGGAAACAAGATTTCTAGCAGAAAATTACATCTGTCTACTGTTTTGTGTGGTTGTTAGATGACTCCAAACTGCTAATGCCTGACTGTTCCCAGGTTTGAGCCTGTTATCCACAGCAACCCACAGCTCTGCTCGTGACAAACACCTGCATGCTACAGTCAGCTTTCCAGTACTTGGGGTAACAAGGGATGAGACATTTGAGAGCAAAGGGGGAGGGAGCTGCAGGATCTATGTGGGATGTCCCTGCATCCATGGTGCTGGACAAACCACCCCAGAGGAGAGCTGCCCCTGAATTCCTATCAGGATCTTGGATTTTCTTCTTGTTTGAGAACTACTGGATTATCTGCAACAGAAAAACTCCCATTCCCCAGCTGGAAGTGATCACAAGGCAATGGACACCTCCTGTCTCCCACCTTGCTGCGAAGAACTGCTCCCCTACCCTGTCAGCGATGCTTGCATCTTACATTCATCTGGGAGCTGAGAAGGAAAGAACATGGGATCATCTTGAGTATTGTGTTCAGCTCTGGGCCCCTCAGTTCAGGAAGGNCATTTTACTTATGCCCTCACAAACTTTTTGACTGTCTCTGGTTCAGACAGCTCTCACCTGGTGCCTGTCCACAGCAATGGCTGTGAGGGTCAAGGCAGAGACATGAAGGGAGCAGTACTGTGCAAACCTACTGACATGGCACATCCCCTTCCCGAATATCCAGGTACTGTTCACAAAACGAGCCTAAAACCAGAACACCATTAGTTTTATGCACACACACATCCATCCCCCATCTCCCCCCCCAGCATCTCCACATGCTTAGAGACATCTGAGACACTTTTGGCACATAATTTCTTGTGCTATGTAAAAGATATTTTTGACATAGAAAGTTCTTCATATAATTGCATAATTTTCTGGCTTCTGAGCCCTGAAGAGGTAGGTTAGTGCTGCTCAGTGTCTCAGCAATATCCTCCAGGACAATACGGCAGCACAGTACCAAAGATGTTTGTTCTCTTTTATTTACAGTGTGTCCTGCAGTCCACTGACTGAGTCAATACATTCAATTTTCCCTTTTAAGCCCTCCTTAGAGGATAGGGCTGACCTATATGCCTTACCCTACTTCAAAGCAAACTACAGATTTTCAATACAGCTTGTAAAACAACGGTGAGCATTATTTATTTTTTTTTTCAGGAGGTTCATTGTATTAACTTGGAAATACTTCAGAAGGAAGGAAAAAAAAAGATTAGATACAAAGTACTAAGTAATCACTACAAGGTTCTTATTGTTCAAGTGCTATCAGGGCCACTTTTAACAAATGGGTAATTCCCAATCTTCAACTAGATAGCGAGAATTAGAGGAGAAAAAGACATGTGAAGGTTTCCATAGATAACTCAAATCACAGTAATTTGGGCTGGATGGGTATTTGCAGAACACCAATGAACTGCCCAACAGCAGTACAGAGAAGAAAAGGCCACCAAAGTAACTGCAATGCCTTTATGGCATCTCTGCCCCAGTCTTACCAGTGTAAAAGGCGTGTTGAGGAGCATGATCATGATATCAGCTACAGCCAGGTTCACAATGAACAAGCTGGTGGCGGAGTGCATGCGCTTGGTCTTGATTACAACGTGACAGACCAGGATATTGCCAAAGAGGGAGAAGACAATGATGAAGGAGTACGCTGTGATGAGCAGGGCTTTCACTGTGATGCTCTGGGACTCTGTTCCATACCGGCTCCTGTCCACAAAGCTCTGCCAGTCAGCCAAACTATCATTATCCCAGGAAAAGAAACTCGAGATGTTCGGGATTACAAAAGTCTTCTCCAGGCTCCTGTTGAGGGATAACATTCCTGGGGTTGCAAAAGCATTAACTAAGTCGGGGAGGGAGATCCAGATGAAACAGGAAAACATTTCTGAAATGCTGCTCTGCTCCTCCGATTTGGAACTAGCTCATGGTCGAGAGCAGGCTCGCACCCATGCGCCAGGAGAGCCGTCCTCCCCTCACTCAGCCCAGCCGTGCCTGGGGGCTGCAGACCCAGCGGGTGGATGCTCCTGCCTCCCACAGCCTGCTTCTCTCCTGCTTGGGCTCGCTGCTACTTTTGCTCCTTCAGCCAGCTTTATACCCCCAGGTTTTCTCTGAGCTGGGACTTTCTGCAGTCATTGGGCTGCATAGAATTATTTCTGCTCTGACGTGCTGCTTTTCTATCCAGTCAGGCTTCCCTTGGCAATGCTCCAAAATAAGCACATCCGTGAGAAAGGCAAATCAATCTCTCCAGTCATCAGCGTCCTTTTACTCCACCAGCAGCCCAGCTCATGCAAATTCTGTGCTGTTTACAAAACAGCAGCGTATATGACAGCTCTGCTGTCTTCCAGGACATGGTTCAAATTTAAGCTCAGTTTTAAAGGTTTGTCAGGCAAGTTTAAGCCTATATCACAAGACACTTACTAACTAGCAGAAGATGAAATGTGGGGGGTGACAGATGAACTGTGAATAGCAAGCTGGCTTACTATACTTACAGTATTTTTCCAAAGACCTTTTTTTTCCCTCAGAGCAACAGAGAAATACTTTCCCTTGGCAGAAATTTCCTCTTGGCCAAAGGCATAAAAAGCTTAATGTGTAACTGCGCTTTCTAGGTTTTGTAAAAATACAGAGTTAGTTACAAAGCAGTGATTATGTGGAACAGAGGACAGGAAGGGATGCCCCAGCCCAGTCAGTCCGGTATCCAAAGCAACAGGCAGCCATACGTTGGATCCAAGCACCGATGAGACAACAGTATGAGTGCTCTCTGTGCCTCCCCCACCAGAATACAGTAGAGAATCCAAAATCAGTATCAGCAGACAAAGAGCCACAAATCCTACACAGCACAGAAAGATGTGCCTCTCCACAGGTGCATATGTAAGGTGCTGCCCTTCTGGGGACAGATCTGCTTGGGTGGCATCAACTAACCACAGTCAGAGCAGGTATTGTATATAAAAGTCTTTACTTAACCTTCGATTAAAAGGTCATTATCTGAAGAGCTTTTAAGTTGGTCACTCACTGGTAAAAATAACACTTCCAGAAGATGCTTGTGACTCCCGTAGTGAACACTCAGGCTTCTTTCTCCTCACTGCTGCTCAGGAGCTGAATGCAGCGGGATGGGTAGCATGGCCAGCCCACAGTGCTCCTCTGCACACTGCTGCCAGTCTTCTTCTGGCTAAACTGCTACTTCTTCCACAAAATTGTCTGATTTGAGCTCTTTCAGTAGTTCACCTGTCTGAGAGGAAGCTCTCCAGTGGACCTGCTGGAACTGCTAAGGTTGCAGTCACTCGTGACCATTCAGAGAGAAGAAAGAAATCTGTGTCCAGCTCAGAGGTGTTTAGCCAGGGAGGATGCCCCTGATCTGATGCTGCCAGGAAAACACAAAATCTCACAATGTAACATAAAGGCCCAGGGAAACGTCAGAAAGCCAGACAGGGCAGCACTCAGGTGTGGGTTTGGGATGAGAATGGTGGTATATGTCCCCTTTCTTGCTGAGCTGCTCCAGCAGCTCCCTAGTCACCCTCCTTTTCAGTGCTGGCAGACATTGTGTAAGGACATTCTGTCTTCTGACATTCCAACTCCAGCTCTTAATTCTTCCACATCTATCAGATCCTGTATCTTATTATTACTATAATCCATAGTCCAGCAAAAAATATTAACTTTCTCCCTTGATTCCCCTTGATCTAATTCTTCATTTCTAGCAGGTTACCCTGGCATGTGTAGCCAGAGCCACCATTGCCTTTGAAGACCAAGTGCTCCCAGGAGAGCAGGAGGCCCCTCCCCATCTCCTCAGCCAGGCTGCTGGAGAGAGGATGGGAATCTCCTCCCATGCAGCCCAAGCCCACCCTCCTCCAAGCTGGACTCAGCATCTTGTGATCCAAAGGTGGTGGTCCCACCACATGCTGGACAGGCCTACCCAAAATAACCACAAAGGGTCACAGAAAAAGCCCAGTGGAAGCTCCCTGAGTCATGTCGCTCCCATGTTGCTCCTGTGTCCTTCTCTGCCTCACATCAGCCATCTGCTTTAGTCTGTATCTAAACATGCCCCCATATGAACTGTTTGAACAGTTCACCTACGTGTGGTTGCTACTCGAGAATAGGATGTAGTAGATTTGTCAGGTTGGTAGCTGCTCCTCCTGACCTCACCCTTGCTCTATTATCCCTGGCACCTACTGACAACAAAGGAAGCAGCTGCCCAAGAATATCAGGACTTGGTACACTGTGTCTGGTATTTGCAAAAGGTGTCTGTGGAATTATGTCATTTCCAAAGGGAAAAGGATGTAGAGAATGTTCAAAATAAAGATATACAGCTCACGAATACATGTAATCAGAAAAAAGTCATCCAAACCATCTGTATAATAGCACTCAACAAAAATACAATAAATTACAAAACAGGCATAGTGAAAAAAAATGGTTTTAAGGAATATAAAAAACCCCACCAAGATGCACTAAACAATGCAATTTAGAAGTATTCAAAAAAAGAAATAATGTCTTTTTTTTTTTTTTTTTAAATACACAGCAGAGTAATGTGCATCTCCCCTCCCTCCCCCTGGCATTTTCCTGGGAACTATCTTTCTGTCACTACTATGGCTATGCTGAAGTTTTGAGCTTTCCTGGGCAGGAATTTGACAGTGGATTGGAAAAAAAATAGTGAAAAATATAGAAAGAACCTTTGCTATCATCTCTATTAATCCTATGTATTTTGCTGAAATCCTTGTCTAGTGTGTGTCTTGACTCCCTTTAAGATCTTAGTGAAACAATGAACTAGGCAGTTTAAGTCTTAATAACAAACCAGGTTTAATTTAGTGCAGCAGGTTGACCTTGGGGTGTTGCCAGGTGCCCACCAAGCTGACTCTCCATCTTTGGCAGGACAGTGGGAAAAAATTAGATTAAGCACTTGTGGATTAAGATAAAGTCAGATTGATTTTTAAAAAAAAAAAAAAAAAAAAAAGGTTGTACATGAAAGCAAGGCATAAAAAGATTTATTCTTTATGTCCCATGAGCTGGTGACATCCAGCCGCCTCATACGTGTAGTGGTAGCTTTGAAAGTAAATGCCTAATAACACATGTAGTCTCCTCCTTCTTTCCTTCAGCTTTTACTGCTGAGCACATCGTATGGTGTGGAATATCTCTGTGGTCAGTTAGGGTCAGCTGCCCTGGCTGCATCCCCTCCCACTTCTTGACCACCCCCAGCCTACTGGCCTGGGTAGTGGCATTGGAGACACATCCTTGATGCTGCGGAGCACTACGCTGCAGTAGCCAAAACATCGATGGGGTATCAACACCCTTCTAGCTACAAACACAGAGCGTAGGCACTGACTGAGAGGGGAAGTTAACTCCACCTCAGCCAGCCCCAATACACAGAGAGCAACACAAGGCAGGAAAGTGTTATAAAAATTTAAATCCCTGAGATTCAGCATAGTCCATACAACTGACATTCATGATTTACTTCACAGAAACAGTTTATTTAAAAAACAAATAAATTTCTAAACCCTCATCTTGAAGGGTATTTACAACAGCTGTTTAATTGCATAGGTAATATTAATGAAAGAGCCAAACTATCAAGTTATTTGCTGATACCATAAGCGTAAAGCTGTGACTGAACTCGTACACTAGAAATTTGCAGGTGTTGATCATTTATTTGGAAGTGTTGAGGAAATGCAAGGCTCATTTTGGTTCTCTGCTACAGCATAGACGCAGGTGAAGAAAGAACAGGCACGTTCAGTGTGAGCCAGAGAAACACAGCCGCTCAATCCCATCTCTGAAGGAGGAAGTGAAAACACAAAGATAGGGCTGCAGCTACTCAACAGATTCAGTGCCTCTCTGACATGCTGGAGCATGAGCTGATAAACTCTTCTGGACTTTCCCTTGATTAGCTCGAAAGGCTATAGCTTCAGGACATACCTCCTGGGGAGTGGGGTGTACAGAGGAAGAAGGAGAGAAGGAGGAACAGGTCTGGGTCCTGGTTCCTTCAACAGGAAGGGGTTGCTCCACAATGAATACAACACTGTTTTAAAAGCCTCATTTGGAGAATATTTGGAAAAAAGTGATGACATTTTAGAGGGGTTTACTGAAGCAGTGGGCTGAAAAAACAGGTACCTTTAAAACATTGTTTGCATGGCAAGGTAAGCTAGCAAGGTAAGGTGGGGCAGGTTGTTCTGTGAGAAGATGCTAGAAGCTTCCCCTATGTCCAAGCAGTGCCAGGCAGCACCAAGACAGACCCACCACTGGCCAAGTCCAAACCCATCAGTGACAATGGTAGCACCTCTGGGATAATACATTTAAGAAGGGGGTAAAAAAACAACCCTCTGCAGCAGCAGCCAGAAGAGAGGAGTGAGAGTACATGAGAGAAACAACTCTGCAGACACCAAAGTCCACGAAGGGGTGGGAGAAGGTGCTCCAAGCACCAGAGCAAAGAGTCCCCTGCAGCCTGTCATGAACACCATAGTGAGGCAGGTTGTCCCCCTGCAGCCCATGGAGGACCCCATGCCCCAGTAGGCAGATGCCCAAAGGAGGCTGTGAGCCCAGGGGAAGCCCATGCTTGTGCAGATTCCTGGCAGGACAGGTATCTTCTCCCTGTGTAGGGAGAAGACCATGCTGGAGAAGGTTTGCTGACAGGACTTGACACCATAGGTGACCCACCTTACAGCAGTCTGTTCCTGAAGGACTACACACCGCAGAAGAGACTCACAGTGAAGCTGCTCATGATGAACTGCAGCCCATGGGACAGACTCACACTGGAGATGCTTATGGAGGACTGTCTCCTGGGGGAGAGATCCCATACTGGAGCAGGGGAAGAGTGTGAGGAGTCCTCACCCTGTGGAGGGGAGGGGTTCATCCCCCAACCCCCATTCCCTATGCCCCTGTGTTGCTGGAGGGTAGGAGGCAGAGAAAAAGCAGGAATGAAATTGAGCCTGGGAAGAGAGGAGGGGTGAGAAGAAAGTGTTTTTAAGGATTGGGCTTTATTTCTCATTATCATGCTGAGACTGGATTGGTAATTTAACTTTTTTCTCCAAATCAAGTCTGTTTTGCCCATGATGGTAGTTGGCAAGTGAACTCTCCCTGTCCGTACCTAGACCCATGACCATTCATTAGATTGTCTCCCTTGTCCAGCTCAGGAAGGGAGTGATAGAGACTTTGGTGGGCACCTGGCATCCACTCAGGGTCAACCCACCACAAATGGCAACTATGAAAAAGGGAAGAGGTAATGTCCTGCACATTACTGGCTCAATTGCTTTATTCTTCAAGCAGCATTCCTTGTGGAGCTGTAAGGTTTTCGTCCTTACATCTTATTTACAGGGTAAAAACTGACAATGCAATTCAATATAAACTATTGGCACTTCTTGAATTACAGTGCAGAATTCATTCCCATATACTGTATGACATTTAATAACTGCAATAGTGGGTTTTGTTCTCCTAGTAGAGTTGAAAGCATTAGAACACTTTTCATCTTCAATACTGTAAACTGTATTTTTGGGTCAAACTATTCCTCTTTAGGATTTTCAACTGTATCTGTAGAAAACTGCAAGGAAGTTTCATTATGCTGACCAAGTCCATGTCCATATTCATACTTTCCTATTACTATAAATTTACTCCTCTGCAAAATTCAAGCCCAAAAGACAGAATTTTCTATAAAAGATAACCATTATTTACATTATCATCCCAGAAAGAAAACAGGCTTTTATAAGTTTTAGAAAGAACTTGCAGTTTCAGGCAGTACTTCAGAATATTAGACACCATAGTCTAATGCATCAAGCAATGCAACACCCAAATTACACCAAATTTGGTGCTACTGAAAAAAAAAATCCACAAACCAAGAACATTTCATAGAAGTGAAAACTGAAGGCAAGCCGTCATTAACTGAGAAATGTCATAAAGAGAATGCCTTGCAAACTGCTTTCCATCATCTTTGCTAACTTTCACAGTCTCTGTTGTACAGTGAGCCAGAAATTACTTAATTCTTCTTGATGTCGCAGTGCTTTTGAATGGATCAAATTCATCCTGCAATTTGTAAACAGATATGCATTACTGGAACCAGCGTGCATTCTGAGGTATGCAAAGTCAAGTCACTGTCAGATTAAACTAGAAAGCCTGGACACGTTATTCCATGTTTTCTGACAGACCTGTTCTTATTGGTTTTGATAGAAAAGAGATGACCCATTGATTTCAAAGTCCCATTGATTTCAAATGTGCAGAGAATAGAGACATCAATACGATCAGAACAGCTACTCCAAAATGAGAAGCAGTCTGTATTTCAGTGTGACCTAGGAAAATGTTATCACTATGAGCAGCAAATACCTTGGTGAAGTTATATTCACTTACACACCACACATCTTAATTTACTGGTATCTGAATGAATCAAAATTACTGCTTCTTTTTGCATGTTCAAGCAAACATGTAGTTTTGTATTTTGGGTACAAGAGGAAGAGAGAGCCCAGTGGAGAGAAGAGAGAAGAGTATAACATTTCTTGTGAAGTGGCCAACACCTGACATGGTTAAGGCTCAAATCCTGACCATACTTAACAGTGTGCTAGCCTGCATAAACAAACTGCACAGTGCTTAATGGTATAAAGTGTATTCTATTCAGTACCAAACTATGAATAAAGCTCTACTTGTTTAATTAGAGAAGAAACCATTTCCTAGCAGTTCAAATATACGCTGCAAGAAACGGGTATCTTCAAGTTGAAGATAGTGATTTTTTTCAAGTGTATTTACATAATTTGCAACAATAAACAAATTGTCCTGTAAAATAAGCATTTTTAAACAAGAAAAAAGAAAAACAAAAAAGGGAAAAAAAAATCTTCCTTTTTATAAGAATAAAATACATTAAAAGATGAAAGGACATAGACAAGCACTAAAAAGATTATGACTACTTTCTTCCCCAGGGAAAAGAAACTATTCAACAGATTTGAGGAGTAACAATTAACTGATTAAGAATTGAAGGGAAAAAGGACTAGATATTTTCCTGAGGTCTCTTCTAGACTTATTTTGATGATTATGTATTCTAATTAGAGCTGATTGCAATAATCTAGCCCTGTTGATGGAAAAAAAAAAATCTATTTCACTCTGAGATGCTTTATTGGAAATTGCTGTAAAGCAGTACACTAAACAACCTTACATGAAATAAAAGAGAAAAAGACCACTATATACCATACCTCATCTGACTCAAAATCAACTCCTCTAGACGTCTGGCTTTGTGAACCTCTTTTACTATGCGAAGATGTAGTTGACAACCTGGAAACATAAAAAAGAGAAAAAAAAGGCACCAGCATGTTCTCAGTTACTGGACATTCCAATAACCTTCCATTCAGTTGCAACTTAAAAGACTAATACAGAGATTGTGTGGAAGTGCTGATCTGCTCGAGGGCAGGAAGGGTCTACAGAGGAACCTGGACAAGCTGGATCGATGGGCTGAGGACAACTGTGAGGTACAAACAAGGCCAAGTTCCAGGTTCTGCATTTTGGTCACAACAACCCCAGGCAATGCTACAGGCTTGGGGAGGAGTGACTGGACAGCTGTTCGGTAGAAAAAGACCTGGGGGTGCTGGCTTAACATGAGTCAGCAGTGTGCCCAGGTGGCCAAGAAGGCCAATGGCATCCTGGCTTGTATCAGGAATAGTGTGGTCAGCAGGAGAAGGGAAGTTACCGTGCCCCTGTACTCAGCACTTGTGAGGCCTCACCTCGAATACTGTGTTCAGTTCTGGGCCCCTCATCATAGGAGTCATTGAGATGCTGGAACGTGTCCAGAGGAGAGCTACCAAGCTTGTGAGGGGTTTAGAGAACAAGTCGTATGAGAACAAGTCGTATGAGGAGAGCTGAGGGAGCTGGGTATGTTTAGTTTGGAGAAGAGGAGGCTGAGGGGGGACCTCATTGCCCTCTACAACTACCTGAAAGGAGGTTGTAGAGACGTGGGGGTTGGCCTCTTCTCCTTAGTAACTACTGACAGGACCAGAGGAAATGGTCTGAGGTTGTGGCAAGGGAGATTTAGATTAGATATAGGAAGAAATTCTTCACAGAGTGGTGAGGCACTGGAACAGCCTTCCCAGGGAGGTGGTTGAGTCACCATCCCTGGAGGTGTTTAAGGAACAGGCAGACCTGGTGCTTCAGGACATGCTCTAGTGGTAGGCTTGTAGGGTTTTTTTTGCGGTTTTGAAGTCGTGTTTGATCAGGGTATTTAGGTGTTTTTTTGTCATGGGTATGGTTGGACTCTGGGATATAGGAGGTCCTTTCCAACCATGAATATTCTGTGATTAAGAAGGAACAGAAATAGCAATAAGTAGATTGATTCAAATTCTCAAACTAACATGTTAATTCTAAAGCTCTGACCCAGCTTATCTCAAACAGTAGACCAATTTATTGTTTGTTACAGAAAGATCAACCACATGAATAGGAAAAAATTAAACAAATTCTCTAATTAGATGTTATGACCTTTTTTTTCAGGTATTGGATCAGATCCCTGGATGCTGCTGATTGCCAATCAGAAATAAGGCAGGCATGGTAGCATTCATGAATTAAATGTACTGACCTTTGATTTACTTTGGAAGAAGGAACAATAGAAATGTCTTCTAGATCAGAGTCATCATCTATAATATCCTAAAAAAAAATATTTAATTTATAAAGCTTTTTCACATAATTAATTCTTAGATATAGTACATACTACTACAGTACTATAGCATAGAACTTTGTTTGCTTGTTTTTCCAACGTAGTTATAACAATATACACTTCACAGGGCTCCAGGCTAGAACTGTACAATGTGCAAATACAGCACAAGTTTGGCTCTTCCAATATTTGATTACACAGAAACCCTCAAAATATTAATGTAACACTCTTTCTTAGATTATGGTCACATATAAAACCTAGCCTTTGTTTTTTCTCAGACAAACACCATACAAGGTTACAAAAAGTCAACAAATCAACATGCACAAACTTATTTCTGGAACTGGTGTCTTGGGAACATCTACTGGTCTTAGCTATCATTTTGACCACATATTTATTTTTCAAATATGAAGATGGCAAAAGGCAGTGCAACTCCACTCATGCAAAGATGCTTCTTACCTCAGAGTATGATTTAGATGAATTCAAGGAGGGATCTGGTTTCAAAGACCTGAAGGCTAGAATAAAAGAAATACAGTATTTTTTGAATGCTCCCACATTAAAATGCAAATGACATTTATCTTTATTTTTGTATACGACCTGCTTAGCACGCTTTTCCTCTGCAAAATACCCTGTAAAATAAAAGAGCAAAACCTCCCCAAACCCAAACTAAAACATAAATTAAGCCTCTACTAGAGTCTGCCAACCCAGGGATCTAATCCTCCATGTAGCAGCAGGTCTGTTTTTCAGCCTTGTCTGGCTGAAAAGCCTTCATAAACTTTGGTTAACAGGAAGGCAAAAATATTACTATAATTGATATTCCTGTATATCTAACAGTTTAGACATCAACACAGCTGCTAAAAAAATATTTTTATTCTAGCTCATATGCTCACCAATTTAAAATTTAAAGGGATTTGCCAATTACTTTAAAACTCGCTCTACCTTTCGGTATTTTGTGGGGGATTCCCGTTCAGATTTGCGAGCAGTTAAGTTTTTCTATTTAATACTCAGATTACCTACGCTTCTTCCTCAGGGCCTGTCCTCTCTAGCAAGGAAGGGCTACTCTCACATATGTGGCTTAAATCCGAGTTTCTCTTCCCTAGTAAAAAATGGCATTTCTAAAACTTGCTACAATTTAAGACTAAATGGATCTGCATTAAAGCTTACTAACTTGTACACATCAGTGAGGTTTGGACTTTTTATCCACTGAGGAATATTCAGCATAAAATGGATGCTATTAAGTCACATTTTCTATGCTTATTCCTTAAGAAACTGCACACAGGAAGATATTCCCTAGTTCTAGTTCTACTCAGAAGCTCCTGACTCATTTCATTTTACCCCATGACAGCAGGAAATCACCATTCTTTCCCCTCTCTCATATTTCTTTCTCTCATCACTGTTAAATTATTCTATTTTATTAGAACCAAAATAATCTCTCATGGCCGAATTGGACTAATAGACGTAAAGACAATTAAGGCACTTCATCATTAAACAAATACCATTGATACAATTTGAGAGAGCAGATTAGAGTAATGGACAGATCAAAGGCCTACCATCCATGATAGACATATTCTTGGCAGGCACAGATACAGGCTTGTATTTTCTCCTGCTAGTAGCTGACTCTTGGCTTGTGTTTCCTGTAGGGATAATAAAAAATACGCAAATCTGGTCAGTGGTTTGTTTTATTCCCCTACTCTGCTCCCCTTTCAGTCTATTATTACTGAGTGGGAAGTCACTTAAAAATCTACAATTCTCTTTACTCCTTCACTTTCTTCCTTGAATCAAAGCCCTCCTTACATGCATAAGAACTGTTCTGGTTAAGTGTTCGAAGCTCCAGAGACAAAGCCTCTTAATACACATGCCCCTGCTCTGATGGGATCGCAACAGCTTTGGAGCACACGCTCATAGAACTCATTTAAAGGCACTAACCACATCAGTCCTAAGATGACTGCCTGTGTTTAAACTCAACCTGCTCTTACATCTTTGGTCATATTACTGAGACAACACCAAGGAGTATATTACTGAATGACCCACCTTTTCTCTCTCTATATATTAATATATAATGGAAGTACCAGTATCACCGTAAAATGCATAATCACGCATAGCCAAGGAGCTCGTTAATTCTTTTTCCTCAGGAAACACTCCCCATGTTCACAGTCACTAGAAACAGTGGCATTTCTTGGAAATTGCATTAGGATAGAGACAATCTGTACCTCCCCTTGATACTGAAAGTGCACTACCTTTAGCAATGACAAAGGTTTATCAGCACACCTCATTGCACAGACCTTTCCAATAACATATCCTTTAAGATTATATCTAGTATGTTTTCATAGCTGGCAAGCAAGATATTTTTCTTTTAACCATCTTGTGAAAAAGTCACAACTTAAGCCTTGTAAGGCAGTGAACTCTGTAGTATGATACAAAAAAATACTTGTGAAGAATTTTTTTCCAGTAGGAGTCCTTACGCAATGAATGTCCACTTGACGCATCTGAAGAGAGTTGCCTTATAAGGAAAAGGTAACTGCAGTATAAAGAATGTGAAGTTTTTCTTACCTCTTCCCCTTCGGGATGAGCTTCTTGCTGTTGAATTTTGACCTCTTGCACCTCTTGCCCTACCTCTTGCTCGACCCCTTCCTTGAGTCAGCGTGGCAGGAAGGCTATCATCTGAATCACCAGTGCCCTGCATCCCTATATCCATGAGCTCTTCATCACTGGAAGCTGCGACAAGAACTGTATCCTCAGATCTGTGGGCTCTAGCCCTGGTCATTGCCTGAAATGGAACAGTAAGTGCTACAGCAAAAAGAATCTTGAATGATGAAATACACCTTTTTAAATCCCAGTTGTGATATACAACTCTAAACCACTGAGGCTTAGAAGCCCCAGAGACACAGCCTTATGGAAAGCAAGGAAGTCTGTCAAAAAGCAGGGACAGTATTTAGTCTATTTAATTTAGATGTGTACGCATAAAGTAGCTACTCTCTACTAACAAAATGGAGCTAGTTAATATGATACATTGACAAAGGAGTTTGGTGAACAATTCAGGTCATCCTGTGTCAGGTATGTACTGCTCCGAGGAAGCACCCTCTGGGGCTTCGCTGACTTGATTGATCTTCATTGATGATATTGGGTGCTTAAGACAACCAGTTCACAGGAAGATATCTCAGATTAGGAAAATTGAAGCTCACCCCAGGTATCCTTTTTTTCAGAATTGCACTCCAGTCCCACACAGCTTGCAAAGACAAGGGAGCACCAATTGCTGTCAGTGGTTGATGATTCTCTTTGGAAAGACATACGCCATCCAGATATGAACCTCTGGGAGATCTAAGACTCTAAGACCTAGGACTGTTGTGATGAGGACAATAGTACCTAAATGTTTACCAGTAATACCAATTTGTTCCAGTAGTATCACTTAATACAGCCCATCCATACATCCACAGGTGATGGGATCACAAACAGCTTAAACTGACAGATCTCTGAAGGTCACCTGCCCAGTCTAACTTCAGTTCAAAGCAAGAACAACTGAATATTCAGGTTCACACATTTGCACATGAGATTTCAAAAGCCAAATCAAGCAGTAGCTTAGGCACATATTATACTAAGAAAGATTTTTCCCTAGGCATACAGGCACTTTTTGTCCAGAAAAATGTTGAAGCATTGCTAAGTGACCTCATTCGTATGCAGAAGTCACCATTCCATTCTTCAGCCGAAGTTCAAAACTCAAAGGATTTACCTCACGAACTTCCTCATCCTCTTCTTCAGTATTCTTTTTTCTACTCTCCCTGAATTTTCGCACCTGAATAAAAAAAGAGTTCCCATTGAAATAGCATTTCATTTCATACAATAATCAAATCACAGCAAGCGAGAAGTCTTGATCAAGTCAAGCTCATGTGAGAGGTGAGGAAGAGAACAGGAAAAACTGAACAGTTCATTTAGAGCCTTTTTATGCCATCCTACAGTTTAAAGATTTCATGTTCTATTATTAACTAGAGCTACATCACTGGGGACAAAAAAGACTGGGACATGATGAAAAGTAGGAGATAATCATGTTCAAGAGAAGGATAGTATACATAATTTGACAACAACAAACACAAGCTTTTAAACTATGTGTTTGAAACTTTATCACCATACTAATTAGTTTCAGAAAACAGCTAGAGATAAGTGTAGCACATGTTCCACACACAGGCAAACCCATTAAGCCAGGCTTGCATGCTCTTTTTTCTACTATCTGACTTGACCTCTCCTAAAGAATTAACGTGAACAGAATATTACCTCCTCGTCTATTTTTTCTTCCTCTGCATCAGTGCGACGCTCCTTAAGAAACCTCTGTGTTTTTTCTAGTTGAAATTTCACCAATTCTTCTATGGCATCTTTTTCCTCTTTGTCCACAAACTCCTGCACTGCTTCTCCCATTCCTCTTTCAGTAAGAAGTGAAAGCTGTACTTTCTTTATAATTGAGGAAAACATTTTGTTAAGGAATATCTGCCATCAAAGAAATCAAATAATATTCCTGGTGTTTCAGATAAATATTAAGTTGGTTCCAAAACCAGTAATGTGCACTAAAGACTTCAACAAGAGGAAAGCACAGCAATAAGCAAACGTGTTACTCATCACGATATAGTTATGACCCTCTTGCTACAAGCATTCTACACCTACTTAATATTTCTCAAATTGAAAGAAAAAGCTTCAGAAACAGTAAAGTCATATCTAAAATAATTTGTCTGAAATGTATTACTGAAAGTAAACTGTACTCTTTCCTAGTTCCCCTCCCTTTTTTACACTGAAGATTATCTTGTAGAGACCTAAAAATGCTATCAAAACCAGGGCCTAAATTATTACAGGTGTTAAATTACTTAGATTTACTGAAAAATTCTAACCTTCTAAAATGGCAGTTACACAGCAGGACAATTATTATTATGAAGCATTAGGAGCTACTAAGCAGAAGTCTACTCTACTGAAATGCAATTTTGTAAATACCAATAGTTCTCACTTGTTCATCAAGTGAGATGATATTCATCAAGGTATTCTACATTAAGATACTACTACAGACACTAATTAGCAAAAGCAGTAGCTGCTACCAGTGGTGTTTTGCAGCTATTCTCTTCTCTTTTCTCCTTCCCAATACAGAAGGAAGAGACATTATGAGAATGAACCCCCAAATGGATACTAGTGTTTAAATAGCAGTCTCTTTTTTCTTCTGTAAACTTCAGCACAGATAATTTCTTAGTAATAAGCATTATATAAGCTTATAAATGATTTTTTTTATCCGTTCAGGTGTCCTTTAGAAACTGTTTTGAGGACGGCATGAGAAGCATAAAAGCTTCCCTGAAATAATGCGGTGCAGAGGAATAAATGTTCCAGCTGTTGTAGAATGAGCAGTTTACAAAACATAGTAAGAAAAGCATTTCACAAGCGTGACCAACTGTAATGATGCAGAATGTTCACAATGACTTTCCTCAATAAAGCTTTCTTCTGAAAGAAATAAAGTAAAAAGCTTGCTAAAGAGACAAATAGCAGTGTTTTTAACAATCTGGCACTTGTCGAGACATTTTTGGTCTAACGTTTTGAACATCCAAATACTGCTCTGTGCCACCTCAGGGTCCAAGGACTCTTGTTTCCCTAATCAGACAAGATCAATTGTCCAGCAAAGCCTGAAGCACAAGATATCTTAACACAGTGTTTAAGATACCTATAATAATTTGGGGGCACAAAAAGCTTTTTCCTCTTTCTTTCATTAACAGGGTTAACTCAAAACATATCATCCTCCTACTGCAAGCCTTCCCAGAATACCAATGGACCCTTTCAAGTCTTTACAGATGTTGAGCTGCTGAAGCAGGCCTCAAATGCAGGGGTCAGCAACTAAGCTGTTTATACAAGAACATATACACAAGTTGGAAAGATAGCATAACAGAGACACCTGCAAAATAAGGTCTGAAAAGAGATTAAAAGCAAAAATTTATTTTTCTTAGAATAATAAAGTGACCTGTCTTTGACACTGCTGCTCCTCCCCATGGGATTTAGGGATGGAAGACATTTGAAGAAGTACCTACTTCTGAACTAGTCACCCTGGGTTCCCTATCATATTCAAAAGGCAAATAACCCTTCCAGGACATGGTTTATGCCATCCTAATACTGACACATAACATCTGCCTAATGATAGGCAAGATGACGTAATATGGGGGACCTTTACCTCAAGAATCCTTGCTCTAATGACTTTCTAGGAATTCATATACAGTTATACAGGAAATCACTTCCTGGTGAATGTCAGTCTATTCAGAGCATGCTACTTCCATTAATGAAGCAAAGAATATTCCACTAAAAATAAATTAAAAAAAATAAAAGGTAGAAATATACCTTCTCTGCTGTCTGAAAATACTGCTTTACGAGGTCTTCCACCCTCAGGTTCATCCCCTCAGAAGCAGGTTTGCTAACCAATTTTCCAAAGTTAAGATCATTGTCTAGAATAGAAAAGCACAGTGGCACCATCACCAACATTTGCAGCTTTTAATTATTATCATCCCACTGACAGTAATAGGAAAAAGCATTATTATAGTCTTCTTAAGAATTGTGGTCCCTTTTATATGTGAAGATTTTTTTATTCTAACTGTAGAATCTTTTGTCTAAAACCCCAGGTAAACATAATGGATGCCATAATTGTACAAGACAACTCCACCTCTACCAGATACAAAGTGTTCTCTTAACTACCAAATGTCTGTAATTATTAATTGAATGCTATGTCCTGAATGTTATTATAATTGAACTCTAGAACATCGCAGATGGAAGAAAATCAAAGGACCCATCAAAGCACAAGGGTTGTTTTTTTGTAAGTAGCTCTGTTACCAGAGATGAAATTTTCCTCCAAAGCACTCTGATTTTCAGTAGAAAATGTTTGCAGATGATTATGGTTGCCCCCCATTCTCGGGCAGCAAGGTAGATATGACAGAACAAAAGGGACAATTAACTGAGATGACCACATACCACACAAGCTAATATAAAGTGACTACAGACAGCTTCCAGACATTGCCACATGCAAGCACAAAACCCTGCTTTGTTAGCTTTGTTGTATCAGCAGCTATGACAAAAGCAACAATAACTTCTGAACTCATGAAATCTTAACATCACCCATACTGAACCACAGCATTATCTGCACACGGACTGCTTCATAACCACTGCCCTCATATTAGAGGATATCTAATAAAGCTGTGCAAAGAACCATAATATTATTTTTTCCATTCCCTTCCTGAACTCGAGATGCATGTTAGGGAGGAAAATTAAAATGTACTGATGAACCACAGTAACAGATGTGGCAGCTATCTTGTATTCCAAAAATGTTAATGAGATCACGCAGCTATTAAAAAAAACTACAAAGCAAACTAAACCAACATCAATACAGTATAATTAAAACCAACAACAGTCACAAAAAAACACCCAAAACCCCACAACTCATTAAAAGCAGGTTTTATTCCTGAAACATGATGTTTTATCTTTATAAAACCAACAGTGTAAGTAAAAAAACATCAGTGGAACTGGAGTACTTAAAATGCACTAATGTGAAATATTAACAGTTCTTTAGCACAGTACATTCTTGTGCAAGTTCTACCCTCATTAGTGAATATAAATCCAGTATTTGGGCAGGTATTAACTGTTTATTAAAAATTCTAGGCATCTCTTTTCCTGCAGAGTGTCCAAAGCCAACAACCTCATTCTGAGAAGTCTCAGTAGTGAAATGTTTCATGCCTTTCATGGTAATTATCAAGGAATCATGGAGTAACTCAGTCTGATCCAGGGCTATATGCATTAATGTATGCAACTCAGTAAGGTTTGAGGCCCAAGAAAAATTAATTATTTATGAGTAAGTATTTCTGTGTTGGAAGATCACAGAATCTGAATATCAGAATTTTAGACAAACACAGAAATAGAACAGAAATAATTGTGTGATATATACACGTAAATGAGACTATGCATCTTTCTTCCTGTAACACATTAGATAGTAGACAACAAGCTTTTGCAAGTGCTAGGCAAGAAAATAAAAGTAGTATGAAAACCAAGGCAAGCAAACAATTCTTTCCTTTAAAATTACCATTTTTCTCTTTTTGTTCACGATGCCTGAAAAAGTGTATGATGTCTTTTGGATTAGCCACCTTATCCATGTACTTCTGGCTGAAACGATGGACACTGAATGGTTCAAAGCCACCTGCATAATCAACCTAAGAGAGGAAAGGAAAAAAAAAAAAAAAAGAAATAAAAGGACATATAAAAAACCACACGAATTAAGATGAGTTTGTAACCCTTCGAAGGAAAAATAAAAGTACAAAGTAAGTCAACTTAAACTTAATGCTCTACCACACTATGCAGAATAGTTAATGGATAATAATAGATAATAATATTATCAGAATACCTAATAACAGCCCAGATTCATAACTTGTTCCTAACTTGTTTCATTTACTATTCCTCCAGGAAGTTTTCCATAAATTAGGTTAGGAACAAATACAGGATAACATGACTTAAGAAAAACTTGTCTATACAGACAAATATATAACCACTTTTGATGCCCTTACTCAGACCTGCAGTGAAATATTCTTACAACCAACCTCGTCCTCTGCTGCAGAATACTAGTTATACCCAAGGTGAACAGAATCATGGTATGAAGGTGATTTCTATTTGCCTGTACATAGTAAGAAATCTTTTAAGTTTATACAAAAACCGTGACTTTATTTTGAAACTTTTCACAGTAACCTTTCAAAACAAAGCAATCCAATTCAAATAATTTCTTACTCGCAGTCTTATGAGAGGCTTCTCTGGCTGGCGTGGATTTACCAAGTGCTCTCGTTCTGCATTGTCCAGCATCAATTCAACCTGTGAAGCAGAATCAGAAATTCAATTCCACTTTGTTCTCTTATAGACACCTGAAGCCTTCCAGTGCACAGAGGAGCTATAAAAATAAATAATTATAGGATGTGCTCTCATTGCTGAACACATATATACTGGTATGCAGCCAAAAGCCCTAAGAATGAGTGAGAAAAGTCACAATGAAAGGGTTATCTTTCAGATACTGCATAGTTCAGCAGTATTTACATCACTGATCATTCATACTATTTTATTTTACAGTCATTATCTTTTGCTAGGTTTTTAATTCCAGGGAAAAGCAACAAGAGACTTCTATACAGACTTAAGAACCAAGAGCAATTAATAAACCTTAGTTGCTTCTTCCACATTGCACTGCACAGACCAGCTCTTAGAGTTTAGGTGCATGTATTTATGCTGGTTCCAAAGTGCATGTAGAACACTGCCCCACTCTTAGGTGGGATTTCTTGTACAAAGGTGATATGGACCCCCATAAATCAGACCCGGCCTATTTTAATAGGTCACCCCAGTCAAGGAATCTGGAAGCCAAGGCTGCAGTGAATGTCATGGAATTAGCTTCCTATGGAAACACTGCCTAAGTCCATCTCAAACAATACAGGGCAAGATTTTTCATCTTCCAGTCTCAAAACTGGTCACAGACCCCAAGCCCTGTCCATACACTGTTATCCATATACTGCTAGCATTACAAGTTACCTTTTCCATGCAGAATGCTTGTATTGCCTGAGTTACTTTAGGATTGTCAGGATTAAAAAGATCTGGATGGTCAGCCAGAACAATATCCTCCATGTAGAAAGTCCGCACTGTTTCTAGAGCAATCTTCTGCATTTTCATTTTTTTCCCTTTAACATGCAGCAAACCAATGTGTCTAGAAGGAGAAAGGTAACTTACTAGAAGATAAACTTAAGAGAACTATGTTATAAAGATTTGTTTTAAATTCATGTTCGCTTTTCAGGAATGGAAAGTTTAAAAGCTATAGGAAGTTCTTGGATCTGTACTTCGGGGATTGTCCTGCTAAACTTCATTTTCATTATATTTTGATTGTTCTTGTTCCATACACAAGCACATATACACAGTACCTTGCATTCCAATTTATCAGGCTGTAACTCCTCTGTAATTACATAAAATCCATTTGCTTCAAAAGTTAGGATTAATCCTGAGTAACACAAAAGTTATTCTAGCCACTGATTCCATCTGTTTGATTTGTGCCCCACTCCGAAGCTGATCCACATTATAACACAAGTCATTTCATACTTAGGAAAAAACAAGTCTATTTTCTCAGCACAACACAAGAGACATAAGGCAAGAAAAGAGCACACACTTCTTCACAGCTTCTCCAGGGGACAGAGATGTCACCACTGAACTTCCTGGCTGAGACACATAGAAACGTTGCTGTTCATTTTGGCATGGAGCTATTTTGCACTCATGTTCGTGACCCCACACAACAAGATTAATAAAGTCATCTAAAAACTGCTCTGGAATGTAGTTGGTAGCTCCATGTTTGCTCCTGTTCAAGAAAAAGAAAAACAATTAGAATGTGTAAGTCATGAGTGGGCAATAGGGGAGTGAAGGAGGAGAAAAACATCAGTATGATTTAAAGCAATACAGAAACTCCATCAAAAATATCTTCAGGTACTCTTCACAGTTATTCCTTAGGCAATTGTTTAAAGTGTTCAGTTAATCGAAAAGGGAATTTACAGAGCTCACTTTTTCCGCTTCCAGAAGATAAAGGAGATTTGAGAAGTGAGCTCCTTCAGCATAGTGGACAGAGATCAGTACACAGGGTTATCTGAGCTGCCTCATTGTTACTTGCTTATGAGGAATGCACTCTTAATCAGGGGGAAAAAAAAAAAAAAGAACTCTGCCCGCTCCTACTACCACTGCTAGGAGAAGTGTTTAAGCAGAAAGAACTCACAGTACCTATCGTCTGTTCAAGGGAAACTATAAAGTCTAGCAGTGCAAGGGAAGATACGGTATTTGTCAAATTACGGTTCAAATATAATATGAAGTTTAATGCTTTCAACTCTAACAAGCAGACAAGACTTAATTATATGCATTTTACACTACAAAGCCTTTACTGCCCTAATTATAAGAATTTAGGAAGAGATTTCCCAACATTCCTAATTCATTGTTTCAACTCTTTTCCTTTGTGATTCTACTGTAAGTAGAGCTGTAAAACACTGCTTTCATTTGGGAAAGTCTTAAGAAATGGGCTACTCACAAGGAGCACCAATTAGCATAGCTGGCTTTCTCACCCATCCCCTTCAAGGCACTTTAATGCAGTAACACAGTAATTTTATAAGTCACCATAACTGATCCAACACTGTTACCTATTTTGGTGAATCACAAACAAGTTAAACCAACTATCTTCATCTTCCTTTGGTCTCAGCATAGTTACTTTTTTACTGACAAACATACGATACAACCTCTCATCTGGAATAGCTCCTGGAGAGAAAAGAAAGAAAATATTTGTGTGTGGTAAACCAAATCTTCATTTTATAGCATTTTTTCAGCAACTCTAATAAAACGAGCATGAAGAATACAGCAAGAGCAGATCTTCATTTTCGTGACCTAAGAAGTCTGAGGCATGATTGTGAATATGAACAGACCAAAGTAAAAGTAAAATTAGGTATTTTGCTATATAGTCTTCTGAAAATAAGACATTTTAACATGAAATTTACCTTTAAACAACTGCTAAAAGCAGTTTCATTAACTAATCTGGTTTGAGAACTCTTTTCTGTTTCCTGTTCCAAACAACTGTCTATGGGCAGAATTAAAAATATTAAAAGCAGTGTTTTGTTTCCTGTTGACAGAGTAAGAAGTATATTTTAAGGTAGAGTCTAAAACCAGATACCACTGAATAGAGATGGTTCTTAAACATACACTGAAATTCTCTACAAAACCAAGAAATAAATCATGTATTCTGCAAAGTATGTGCTTTCCCACACAGCAGGAAAAAAGTTTATAGTACTTCTGAACTGTCTGTCACGTATTAATTCCTTCATGTTTTTAACAAAGGAAAAAATCTAAACCAAACAAACAAAAGAAAACAAACACAAAACCAAAAACCAGATCATCCATACCCACGTTTGTGATGCATTTCAATAAAGTCCCATATGGAGTTTACAGACTTTGTATAAGAACAAATGCTCTCTGAAAAGAGTCAAGATGGTATAGAATCCTGGCACAAGGTTAAAAAAACATCTGATGAACATTTTCATGCAGTAACACCTGTACTTTACAAAGTTTCCCAGTAATGATTTTGGGTATTAAAAAGCCAAATGTTTTTTGTAATGTTTTATATTGTGGTATTAGAACACCACCTAGCAAGCTTTTAAAGCATCTCATTAAACACACAGAATCATGACGAACTATGATTTAACTTAGAGCTACAACAGCTATTTCCAAGTTGCTTGATCGTAATTATTTAAACACTCACAACAGGACAGAAAATAAGGGGAAAAAATTAAGAGCTTAATAGTTAACTTTTCTAAACAGAAAGAGTCAAACACAACCATTCTAAGAAGTGAGAATAGAAGGGAAGGTGGAGGAGAAAATAGAAAGGGACAAACTGAAGTTGAAAATTAACCATAGAACACCTTTAAAATACTAAACTCTTCATAAGTTTCTTAAAAGAAAAAATAAACTGAGGTTGTTTGTGACAGATGTTACTTATGATCCACTTCAGACAGACATGTCAGACATTTGGTTTCTGCTCAGAGAGTTTATTTTTTTAAATGTAATCAAACTGGCCCTTGAACATAGAGTGTTTAAGTTTTACCTAAACAGTGGGAAATAAACTTAATACACAATAATGAAAATTCAGAGTGTGATTGCCCTGCCTCAGTACAGAGGCACTATGTCTAACTTAATAACGGTTCATTTAAGACCAACAGAAGTATAGAAGTTATTGAAGGATTGGTTTTAAAATAAAAATAACAAAAACAAAACAAACAAAAAGCCCCACAAACTCAAGCAAATAAAATGTAACCAAAAAACAACCAACCAACCAAAAAAAAACCCCCACAAAACAAAACAGTCAGCCAGTGACAACATAGCAGAAGAAGAAACCTGGCACTGTCACAGAATTAAGATGCTTTAATTTAGCATTATTTAGACCTTCATGTTTGTTGCAGTACTACATGTTTGTTTCAACTTAATTTAGATCTATTGAGCTTCAGTAACACATGAGCAGTCTAGTCACAGTCTGGCAGAATAATACTTACCCAAGCCATACAGAGCAATTTTTGTTCTACCCTTCCGCAATAAAATGGGACTAATATCTATTTTCTCCACAGAAGCTGAACGTCCAAAGTGATTCAATAGTCCTGCACAGCTTAAAATATCCAACGCACACAGTGCATCTGTCTGTAGAAAATATTAAGAAGCAAATATAAAAAATCGGAATAGAACATTTAGTCTTTAAAGTCTAAGTGAAACAGTCCCAAAAAGGAGAGAGAGTATTTTTCCTTAAGTAATTTCTACAGAAAATCTTATCATTCAGAAAAACACACACACACCCCCCGTCCCCCCCAAAAAGCCCAGTGTCTAAACTCCTACAGAAACGTATCTAGTTCAGCCAGCTAATTCACAGTAGGTTCAAAGTTTCTGTTGTTAAAACTCATCTCTGTGACACACTGCTATTTGATATAAACAACAAAATTATAAGTTCAACACACACACTTTGCTGCTTCTAAATGTCCTTTTCCTACATACTTTGTTGTTGATTTTTAAACTAGCATTTCATCATTATTAGGTTATCTTCCTTGAGTATGTAATGTGCATATCAACTGGTGAAGTCAAAGTATAGAAATTCCCCTTCTTTAAGAAAAAAGCTTTCAGTCTGTACAGACAGAATTCGTTTTACAAACTTTCTGAAAGGCTGACATATCTTGGCATAAAAAATGATTCTCTTCTTAATGACAGAAAAATGGGTAAATTAAGAATTTAAAGAGTTCATATGGAAACCTTAAGTTCTTTCTATTCTGTTTTCTAATGTCACTCTTAGCTTTTTGTCACCAATTAACAGAATTCCTAAAGATACACAAAATATTTATGTGAAGAGTGAAGCAACTGACCAGAACTAGGCTGTTGTCCAAAAAATGTATCTCTGTATGTCTCTATTTCTAAAGCATTCTTTTTGCGATATAACAGTATAGTACAATTAATATAATCATTACCCCTGTGGGATCATCATGATTGCCATGAATACTAAAAATTGGTATAGAAATGTTGAGATTACTATCCTGATAATTCACCCATGGAAACCTGAACAAGAAGAGGAAAAAAAAAGTTAAAACTGTGTCTGCAAATTTCTGGCCAATTCCCAATAGTCTCTGCAAATTAACATCATCACAAATACATCATGACATCAACACAAATGAGTAATAAGTGGCTCTGAATAAGCTTACGCTGCACAGCAGAAGATGTTTCTTAGTCATGGACTGGAATGGCACTTCCCACTGGGAAATGGGGTAGCAAAAAGATCCCGGGTTTTTTAGAGCAAGCCTATGAAAAGGATCTTGCAGCATGTTGCGTGGTACGGGCAAGAGCAGTGGACTGGGCTGTGCAACCTGGGTTTACGCACAAAGAACTCTGCTGATTTTACCACAGCAATTCATGGTTTACTTGCATTGTACTTGCAGGGCAGAAACCACGCTTTACATTAATGTGTCAAATGTCATGGCACATTCAGAAGGTTCTCAAAAAACCCAAAGTGTGCCTGCCTTTATAGACTTAGATTAGAAAAACAATAGGTGAAGTCACCCTGTAAACTGTTGCACACAAACAGGCCTCAAACTTCAAGGTTCCAGTCACGGAGGATATAAATCATAAATATCCCAATGCATTCACACAATATGCAAGCCAAACCTTACACCATAATCTATAGGAATATACTTACTTGCTATAATGAAAATTAACTGCCTGATCACTCAAAATTTCAAACTGAACAGGACGATCACCCATGCAGTATTTTCTTAGTGACTCCAAACAAGAGTGTACTGTTTTTCTGGTTGGTTTGTTGTCATGAAAAAGGTCTCCACCTAATAAAACAAAGTCCACCTGTATGTAACAAAAAGCTCTATTATTTTAATACTATATGTTTTTATTACCTTAAAAGAGAAATTTTTTCTTTGAACAAATTCCACATATCTCCTCATAAATGGACATCTATGTAAAACAAGGTAGTACTTACAGACATGCTATTTCATTTCCTCATGAAACAAATATAATTAAATCATTTGTTAAAAAACAAACCCAAAAAGACCGGTTTATGAAGAGCTACAGGAGAAAACAACACTTGAAAAATAAAAACTCAAAGACAACAGGGAAGTGTTTTAATAATGGTCTCCATACTGGCTCCTGAACATCTTCTTTGACAGGTATGAAAAGATACATTATCTTGTCACTGCTGTGGTACCTGGTGGGAAGAAATCAGCAGCTATTGCCACATTACTTTGAGAAGGTACTAACTGCAGTTTCTGCATATATTTAGCCTTTGAAAAACAAGTAGAAAAAAGCTAAATAATTTTTATCAAAACTACAAATAATTTGACAAAAACCACCCAATCCTCAAAAAGAAAAACACCACTTTAAAAGTTTCTAACATTCTTCTGTTTTGTGAGTTGTCTTAGTACCTTTATCCTCGCTCTCCCCAATTATTTTCCCTTCCTCCCATGACAGTTCCTCTCTCAATACCACTGGAACTGATACAGACAATCTGGAAACACTGTTAATGCAATCAGGGTCATAACCGAATATGAAGGCTCTCGCAAAGGAGAGCTCTGTTTTACTGAAACAGAAATGCAACTGGCTCCAATAAAATAGTTTAGTTCAGTCATTTGAGTTAATATTACTAAAGACTGTACCAGAACTAAGCGTTACAGCTTCTGGCAGGCTGGAACATATTTTTCATTGTCTCACTTCTTCACTTTCCAAAAAGAAGTACTTACTTCATTTTTTTGAGCATGGTCTAGAATTTCATTAAAAGTTACAAATGTATCATTTCCACGAACTGGATCCTTCTCCAAATAGCCAAGATGAATATCAGTAGCAATAAGTATCTTAAAGGTATCTTCATCATCCCTGAATAAAAGAAAAAATTGTGTTAGATAGCAATATACTTAAGAACTTAACACAGATTTTATTAGGGTACGCTCTTTTATCAAAAGTCATCAAATACACAACAGAATTGTTGTGAAACTGTATCAAAATACCATTCACATAATGCTGTCAAAACATTTCACTACTTTTATTGCAAACAGCACTCTGTCAAAGCAACCAGTTTGAAGATTTGGTTATCCAATCAGCCTCCTCTAGTAAAGGGCTGCAACCATCCCTCTGAAGTATGTTTTCTGCCTCTGGTGAACAAAGACTGAGCTTCTCTCTTTGCATTGGAAATCCGCATATATATGAAAGCAAGCATGATCATCATACAGACCTGAGGGAAAACACAAATTATGATCTTTAAACTGGCTTTAAACTGAAAGTGTCTAGGTTTATATTAGATGTAAGAAAGAAGTTCTTCACTGTGAGGGTTGTGAGACACCAGAACAGGTTGTCCAGGGAAGTTGTGGATGCCCTATCCCTGGAAGTGTTCAAGGCCAGGTTGGATGGAGCTTTGACCAACCTGGTCTAGTGGGAAGTGTCCCTTCCCATGACAGGGGGGTTGGAACTAGATCATCTTTGAGGTCCTTTCCAACCCAAACCATCCTATAATTCTATGATTCGAGTTCTTCTAAACTCATTCCAAACATCCAAGACTGGCCATCTGATCTGACACAACTGCATAAAGCTGCAGGCAACAGGCGCTTACTGTGAGTTGATGGTACTCATCTTCATGCCAAGACTCCCCACAGAAAGGCTCGGGACAGTTTGGTAAACCAGGTCAGGAAGTCAGTTTCTGTCTTCATAGATGCTATGTAAAGCCTAAGAAGCAAAACCAGAAACCAATCAAACCAAAGGGCGCAGTGAGAGAAACGGTGAGTTACCGAGTCTCTCACCGGCAACTACTGCTTGCAAAATGCCTCAGGATAAGGACAGATCCGT
>VWZY01004389.1:165979-216763 GCA_013399075.1 Chloroceryle aenea
AGGGGGGGTTGGACTAGATGATCTTTCGAGGTCCCTTCCAACCCCTAGGATTCTGTGATTCTGTGATTCTGTGATTCTGTGAAACAGAACGGTCACCTCTCCAGAGACTCTTTTGATATATCACCCAACATGTAAGTGCTGTATTTGTCTGTATGGCCAAGTTATCGTGGGGTACACAGCAATAGGACTGCCCCAATACTAACCAGGGTGACTACATGCCATGACCCAATTGCAGAGCCACCTTGGGTAGCGTGGAGGGTTGAACAAAATTCAAAAAGTCTCTCGGAGCAAATTAAGGTGAAATGACACCAAAGGGCTTATCAACTTGTTAATTTCATTGGAAACAAGAAATATTATATGTAGTTCAGAAAACTTTGGTCTCTAATGCCTTAAAGATTAAAAAAGTTCATAAGAATAGAAGAAAGAAAAGGGGAAAGAGAGAAGAGTGAGATATCACCCCCCTTGGCTCCAGGACTGGTCCAGATCTTGCGTTCTTTCATGATGGGTGCACACTGATCAGTACACCACCATCCTTTTCATACATTTGGAATATGGGTGGAATGGCCAAGGCCATGTAATGAAGAAATTAACTCAGGAAAAGACACCATCACACCTCCCCATAACTTATTTCTGCCTACAGTTAACTTCCTTATCTGCAAGGAGCAGTCCTCACCTTTGACCAGAGGGAAACAGGGTCATTGCCACATTTTACAACTTCGTTTTCCAGCTAGGCCTTTCTCATTCTCCACTCAGCTCATAATCTTATCTCCTCACCACTCAAGGTTTGAGACCTTAGTCATTGAAGGAGAAGTTAGGCTCCTACACCATGCTGATGTGCTGTTCTGAAATCAGGGGAAAGTGAAATAAGGTCAAACTGTTCTTTCCATGCCCACTGTTTCCATTGTATTAATTCAGCAATATGTTCACATACTCCTGGTACTTTACATCTCTTTGATCTTTGCAGTGGAACAAGTTACAGCACAAGCAGAATCTGCAGGAAACAATGCTATGTTGTGTGTCTTTCTTTGAAACGAACATAACCCCGTGGAGTGCATTTCAGATAGGTCTACAATACAAGAACCTTGGTTATGTCAAGAAACAGGTTTCTGTGGAACAAAAATAGTAAAACCACTTTCTCTGCTATTTTCCAGTGGACTGTCCTGGGAAGGACTTGTGGGAAGGTATTTTAAGTAAACTTTATATCAGATGAAAAATGTAGTCAAAGTGCTTAACATCACAAATACAGTATTGTGGGATTTGGGACTGTAAAATAAGCTTTGCCCTGCCTTTAAGAGGCAGCTTTT
The DNA here is from genome assembly GCA_013399075.1 of Chloroceryle aenea. Taxonomy (NCBI): domain Eukaryota; kingdom Metazoa; phylum Chordata; class Aves; order Coraciiformes; family Cerylidae; genus Chloroceryle; species Chloroceryle aenea. The sequence goes on from VWZY01004389.1 coordinate 167,284, forward strand.
CTTCAATACCTCAAGCTGATTCTTAACAGGAGCAATACATGTCAGCATAGGTTTTTAGCAGAATTGTAAGGATTTTTCCTTCAAACTAATGAAGAAGGAATCTCAAGTGCCAGAGAATCCCTTATCCCCAGAGCAGAAGACAGGTTTCTATTCTTCACCACTTAGATACACCTTGTATAAGGAAAAGGCATTAGTTGGTCATATGGCAGAGTCAATATATCAATATTCTGATTTTTGGGGGACAAACAAGATTTTCAATGACGCTATTCTCTTTATCTACTGCTACATTTCATTTGCCACCCCAGGGACACAGTCCTGCAGTGGAGAATGTGTTTGTGTCTGCACACCACAAAGCATATATGACCTTGAGGGCCTTGGGGAAGAGGAGGTGCTGGAGACAAAAGTGGTCCATTACTGCTTGGAGCAAGCAGTGATGCAGTGAGCTGCTCAGTTCCAGTGGCAGCCATCATCACCCACTCTTGGCCAGGCTGCTACCTATTTTAGGTAAAATAAAGTGATTTTCTTTAATTAATTTGCTCTCCCATGCATGGTTATGCAGAATAGTATCTCAAAATAATGTGTTGAAGTGAACAAAAGAAACCTGACCTAGAAAAGAACAACTTTCCTTAATCTTCAGCCCAGCTTTGGAAATAAAGATTCCCTGAAGAGTAATACACATGCTTACTAATGAAATTCACTGCTGGCAATGTCCTTCTTTTATAGGAAGGGTGGACTTCTAGCTCAAAAGCAACTACCAATTTTATATAAGAAAGCATTGAACAAGAAAAATCACGGGCTCTTTGGTAACCCACAACAGGTCCCAAAGATCATTCTGAATGTTTTGAGTTAAAATCAACATCTTGCCTTTTACCCATGACTTGAAATGGTCAGCAACTCCTAGAACAGAGGGGTCAAAGACACAGGTGAAATTCAATTTCAGAAGTGAAATTCAGACCCATGAGGCCACCCTGGGGAATATTTGGAGATCTCCATAGATCTCAGCTGACCTAGTGTTCATACCAGTGGCTTTATTTGAGAGCAGTTTTCTGGCTTGACTATGAATACATAGCCTTCTGCTACTGTGATCCAGTCCTAATGTAAGATAAACACAGACAAGAGACAAAGCCTGCATAGAAAAAGTCATGGCTGGAAAAATGCCTAGGCAGGCTGAACACCCCCCTTTCTCCAGGAGCAGGTCAGGCCACAGTAATACTTCTGTTTTGTTATGTACTTACATTACAAGTGGCAGCTGAGTTACATCAGTCAGGTACACGGATATAACTGTCACTTATTCTTCTGGTTCCTTTCCAGAAATGAGGTAGGTTATCTCAGTCCTTGCCATGCTGAGGCATTGCCAGGTGGGTCTCAACCAAGGCCAGGACTTGACTGAACACTGAATCCTTTGTTCCATTGCCCTTCCTTGGGTCAGACAGGGAGCAAATAATCAGATCTCTGTTCACTGACAATCTGTTTTCCTTAGTACATGCCCAAAGACACTGAGATCAACAGCTTAGACACCTGGGTTGTTGGTTTTGGTTGTTTGGTTTTTTTTTTAATGTGTGTGTTTGGTTGGGTGGTTGGTTGTTGTTTTTGTGTTTGTTTGTTTGATTGAAGGGATACTTCATTCAGTTTGCCTTTGCCCAGCTCTCCAGTCTGTCCAGATCTTGCTGAATGGCAGCACAACCTTCTGGTGTATCTGCCACCCCTCCTAGTTGAGTATCATCAGCAAACTTGCTGAGGGTACACTCTGTTCCTTCATCTAGGTCATTGATGAAGATGTTGAATAAGACTGGAAAAGATGCTGAATATCAAGACTGGAACTTCAGTTACTTTGGTTACTTCAGACTAGAACTTCAGTAACTTCAGTAGATGAAGGACATTTTGTCTTAGATTCTTGCAGGAAGATAGTTGTAAAAATCACTGTAGAATGAAATCGGATCTTGTAAAGAAGCATATCAGGCTGTTTTCTGTTGCCAACTTTTCAACATGAGTTATTTGGATGGGATGGCCCATCTGCACTTGTCCTAATCCCGGCTCAGGGGATTATGGCATCACACTTCATGGTGGGTATTCACCGCTGGAATCCACTGCTACATGAGTGATTTGCTGTGAGGATAATGCCAAAATGCAAAGTAGTATTTTTACTCAAGAGATGCTGTTCTGATGCAGCAGGCCCATTGTTTAGGGCCATGAAAAATCTGTGTAGCAGAAGGATGTGCTGCTCATTACAGTGCATATCATCTGGATTTTTTTTTTTTATTTCACTTGATTTTTACTCCACTCTGGTGAGACCCCACCAGGAGTACTGCATCCAGCTCTGGGGTCCTCAGCACATGCAAGATGTGTACCTGTTGGAGTGGGTCCAGATAAGGGCCATGAAAGTGATCACAGGGCTGAAACAGCCCTATGAGGACAGGCTGAGAGAGTTGGATTTGTTCATTCTGAAGGACAGCAGTTTCCAGGGAGTTTTTCAATCCTTATGAGAAAAATGGAGAGGAACTTTTACCAAGTCACAGGAGAAGAGGCAGCACTATTAAAATGGAAGAAGGTCAATTTAAATTGGATGTAAGGAAGAATTTTGCCCAGAGAAGTTGTGGATTCCCTATCCCTGGAAGAATTCAAGGCCAGGTTGGATGGGGCTTTGAGCAACCTGATCTAGTGGAAGGTGTCCCTGGTCATTGCAGAGTTGTTGGACTAGATGATTTTTACAAGTTCCTTCCAACTCAAACCATTCTATGTTTCTATCTTTTTCAGAAACAGTGAGACCCATAGTCCCCATGCATTGTATGAACTGAGGATTTTGACAGCAGCTGCACTCAGTAAAGCCTGGGATGAACAGAAAGAAGAGGGAGATGCACGGTGCTCCTCAGTGCTAATCTTGATGTGAACTGAACATTCATTTTGTGAAGTCAGGATTGATTTTATTTTTTCTTATTGTAGCAAGTGGTTCTGCATTCGTGGGCTTACTGGCTTTTAAAATCAATTTTCTTTTTCAATTCTGTTTAACCAGTCTAATCCCTCTTAAAGTATTTGAATTTTTATAGCACATACTTAGGTTTATATATAGTCAGGACTTACTGAAGGCAACAGGCAGGGAAAATGAAGACTAGAGTAGTACAATGCATGGTAAAATTAGAAGAAAACTGAAAAAAAGGGTGGAAGAGATGTAGCACAGTTAAAAATATGAGGGTTTAAGATCTGTGCGACAAATCAGTCATATGGAAAAAGAAGGGAAAGGGATGTGCTGTTCTATTTAAAAGTGATACCCTTCTCACCAAGCACTGGGCTACCAGCTGTATGCGCCTCTCGCACGAGTTGAGACTAAGTCCCCTAGATGGTGTTATAGCACTGTAGTTCGTAATTACCTCCTATTGCCCATTCTGTGCTCTCAGGGGACTGGCTTATCAGCTAGTCACAGTCGTTACTAAAATAGTCAATATCCTAAGAATGTTGTGTCTTTTGGAGGAGTCACATTGTGTTGGCAAATGCCACCCAACCTAATCAGAGAGTATTGGATTGTTTTTCTCAAGTAATAGTGTGAAAGGCAACCAGACTCTTTGAAAACTGAAGTTTGTTTATTTGATAAACCAGCTATTTCTCAGTTTTGTTAGTGTGTACTTAAATTCTTGTCTTTTATACCAACTAAAGTGCTCCTGCAGAAACAGAGACGTGTTTATATTGGAGATCTGGCCATGAAGCTTGTGTGATTAATTTCTTTGAGTGGGCAAGCTCTCACAGCTGAGAAGTCTTGATAAAACAGCAGAGAGTAATTTCACAAATGTAATTTTCACCATAAATTGCATGAAATACTCTGTGTCTCCACAGTCAGCGGCTGCTTGTTAAGTGTTATTTGTGGTAACACATCTGGGATTTCAAACCCTGGGAGAAAAGCCTGCTACTGGAGAAAGGCCAGATATGTCCTTGTCACAGTTATAAAGAAAGAATGCTATCAGCATTGTGCCTACGGAGTGCAGCACTTTTTAAGGTGAAATGATTGATCAGTATTGGGAAACATCATTGTAAGCTGTTGATGTGAAAGAGTCATCTGTGTGCCTTAATAATAAGAAAGCAAGAAAGGCTTGAATGTAAATTCCCTGTAAATAACAGGTTTCCAAGCCATACTTGCTCTAATGCCATGGTAAGCTGCAACAGGCTGTCAGATTTGAGTCTAAGGAAGTCTTAGGGTCCCGAGCTGCAGGTAGAGAAGCTGAATGTGGGAAGCCACCACGCTGGTGTCTTCAGAGCACTCCCTGCACTGCCACAGCTCTCCCTGTTCACGTTTCCCAACCCTGGTCCAAGGCACACTCCCACTTTGCTGTACCAAATTCCTCTTTCCCCTGCTTTTCACAGAATCACAGAATNATTTTGATGAAGGGGAAAAGCTAAGGCACTGAAAGAACACAGATACTACTTTTCCCAGATACTACTCATGTATTTTAGCTTTCCTTTGAAAGAAAGGGTTTCCTTTCTGTCTTTTATTATTATTTACTTATATGGATATGGAGAAACTGTTCCTCAGCTCTTAGCAAAAATCTCTATCAAACCTGCGTATTTATCAGCCCCTTGCTCCTCACTCCAGACATAGAGTTGGGGTTATCATAGAATCTGAGAATGGTTTGGGTATGGAGGAACCTTTAAAGATCATCTAGTTAAACTCCACTGCAGAGAACAGGGACAGCTTTAACTAGATATGGTTGCTCAGAGCCCAGTCCAACCTGACCTTGAATATTTCCAGGGATGGGGTTTTTACCACCTCTCTGGGCAACCTGTGTCAGTGTTTCAACACCATCACTGTAAAAAATGTGTTCCTTCTATCTAGTCTAAATCTACCCTCTTTAAATCATTATCCTTGTCCTGTCAGAACAGGCCCTGCTAAAAGTTCTGTCCCCATTTTTCTTATAAACCCCTTTAAGTCCTGAAAAGCCACAATAAGGTCTCCACAGAGCCTTCTCTTCTCCAGGCCGAATGACCCCAACTCTCTCAGCCTTTTTTCAAAGGAGAGTTTTTCCAACCCTATGATTATTTTCATGGCCGTTCTCTGGACCCTTTCCAGCACGTCCATGTCTTCCTTGCACTGGGAATTCCAGAGCTGGACACAGTACTGCAGGTGTCAAGAGAGTAGGGTAGAGGGGCAGAATCACCTCCTTGACCTGCTGGCTGTGCTTTTTTTGATGCAGCTCAGGAAACAATTGGCCTTATGGTCTGTGAGCGCACAATGCCAGCTCATGTACAACTTCTCATCCACAAGTATTCCCAAGTCCTTCTCTGCAGGTCTGTTCTCATTCCCTTCATCTCCCAGTCTGTACTGATACCAAGGGTTGCCCTGAGCCAGTTGCAGGACCTTGCACTTGGCCTTGTTGAAGCTTATGATGTTCACATGGGCCCATTTCTCGAGCTTGTCCATGTCCCTCTGGGTGATGTCCTGTTGCTCAGGTTGTCAACAGCACCACTCAGCTTGGTACTGTTTGCAAACTTGCCAAGGGTGCACTCAATACCATTGTCTGTGTCACTGATGAAGACATCAAATACTACTGGTCCCATTATGGACCCCTGAGGGGCATCACTTGTCACTGAAGGGATACAGATGTGCAGGTGATACTTTTCAAAGACAGGCAATGGGGCAATGCTGTGAAAGCCTCACTGAATGGGGATGCACCCAGCTCCCAGGGGAAGCAGGGGAATGCTTTCCTGCTTGTTATGAGACACAATTGTCCTGTACAGTCCTGTTCAGATGTCGGTCACTACCACTACCTCCTTGCTGCTGTTTGCTCATGCAATTAGATTAAGTGCTGAAAAACGAAATCGCCTCCCTCTCTTAACTTCTAGAGATGCTGGTCATCAGGGGATGACACTGGATTTCCTTTTGATCCAGGTGAAACAGCTCTCAGCATGACAGTTCATGTTCTCTGTTGGAGGAGGTCGCTTATGAAGGTCTCTTCTCATGAGGTTTTGTTTTTGTTTGTTTGGTTGGTTGGTTTTGGGAGGGGTTGTTTTTGTTTAATGACGTGATTGTTTCTGTGTTTTTTCATACTCTTTGCTAAGTTGCTAGTGATCTGTCAAAGGGCAGAGAAGTGCATTTTCTGGGCAGCTAACTGCTGTTGCATTTCTGCAGAAGCTTGCAGACCCACCTGAAACAGACCAAAAAGAGCCAAGACAGGAGTGGGGATTCATAGGAAATATCCCAACATGTGAGGTTTCTCAGAGGTGCCTCAGTTTGCTTAATAGGGTTTGCCAGTCATAGAAACATCATAGAATGATAGGGGTTGGAAGGGACCTCTGGAGATCATCAAGTACAACCCCCCCTGCCAGAGAAGGAAAACCTAAGGCATGCCACACAGGAACAGATCCAGGTGGGTCTTGAAAGTCTTGGAACTTTAGCACAGCCAAGGGTAATAGGAAGTACTTGAATTCATGTGATTATTTAATCCAGAAGCATGTAAAGACCTTTCACATGCTTTTAAAATAATAATAATAATAATAATAAAAGACGGCAAAATTTATAAAGGAAAAATGAAGGCAGTTTCTTCAATCAGCCTGCTTCTCTCTCCAGTGCTGAGTTTGCTTTTGGCATAGAATCATAGAATGTCTTAGGCTGGAAGGCACCTCTAGAGGTCATCTGGTCCAACCTCCCTACACAAGGAGGGACAACTCTACCTAGGGCAGGTTTCTCGGAACCCCCATGCTCCCCACTGAGTGAGCAGCAGTCCCAGCCCTCATCCATGAAAAAAATGGACCGGTCTTCATTTTCTTTAGATCTTCTCTCTGAAGATGATTCCTCCCTACCACAGCTATTAAACTACATTTCATAATGATGAGAAGGAGACTCAGGTAGCTGGTATGGGGCACTCCTTTCTCTCTGTGTGTATTCCCCAGGACTGATGAGATGTTTGACTTCACAAGCCCAGAGGTGTGTTAGGTTGCAAGCCACTATCTTCCTTCTGCAAAGTGACTGAGTCCTTCTGTGAACTGCCCAGGGATTTTACACATCTATATGACACAGGTTTCCTTGAAAGGTAACAGCTGTGATGAGAGAAGAGATGGTATGGCAGGGCTGGGCACAGAGCTGGGTGCTGTCTCAGACACAGGCACCTACACAGAGACACAGCGCTGGACGAGGGCTTGTACAGTCCTTGCACTTAGAGCTGCTGCACTGCCATCTCTCGGCTTTGCTGGTGTTCATTACTGAGTGTGTTTCCTAACTTCAGCTCCTACTAGAGCTAGGGTTACTTGGGGTTGTTAGCTGCTTTTGAACATAGAATCATAGAATGGTTTGAGTTGGAAGGGATCTTAAAGATCATCTATTTCCAACCCTCCTGCCATGGGCCCAGGCACCTCTCACTAGACCAGGTTGCTCAAAGCCCCATCCAGCCTGGCTTTGAACACTTCCAGGGATAGGGCATCCACAACTTCCCTGGACAACCTGTTCTGGTGTCTCACAACCCTCACAGTGAAGAACTTCTTTTTAATATCTAATCTAAAGCTATCCTCTTTCAGTTTAAAACTATTGCCCTTTGCCCTATCACCACACTCCCCAAGAAATAGTCCCTTCCCGTGTTTTCTTTAGGCCCTGTTGAATTACTGGGAGGCTGATATAAGGTCTCTCTGGAACCTTCTCTTCTCCATACTGAACAACCCCCAACACTCTCAGCCTATAGTCACAGGGGAGGTGCTCCAGCTCCCTGATCATCTTCATGGACCCCCCGTGGACCTGCTGAAGCAGGTCAATGCTTGAGCAAATTGTGTATGTCTGCAGAGACTCAATATCCCAGATCAGAGTGGCCAGAGTGACTGCTGCCACCTCAAGCAGCTGCTGTTTGGAGCACTACAGCATGCAGGAGTTACTGTATCATCCTTTATAGATTCATTCTGGAAGGGATTTGCCCCTTTTAAGAACTACTTACCCCCCCAGAAAATCAAGTTTTACAAAAAAAAACCCAACCTGGGATGTTTCTGAATATTATTTTTGATAGAGGTGGTATCACACTGATGACTGGTCCACATCTCATCTTAGGAGATGAGCAACAAACTGATATTTGTATAGTCAGTGCACAGATGGATGTGTTCACTGCACACATTTTTCTTCAGATTAGAAGTGTCCGAGCGTGGGGTGGCATCCCCATGGGCAAGGCAGCAGCATGTGAATTTTGATGCACAGCTGGGTTTCTTGCCTTCTGTTTACCCAGGCACCCGTTTGGACTGCATTTGAAGAAGATTCAGCCTGACTTGTGGCCCTTAGGGAGGGGAGACAGAGAAGGAAGTGGGTGTTGACAGCTCAGAGATTGGAAACTTTAGAGCAGTTTAGTTTGGATGCTGGTACCAGCATGACTGCAAGGGCGATGGGCTGCATTCTGCTCTGCAACTTGTACTGGAGGCTTTGTTAGGCTGTGACTGGTATTTGGAGTAGCTGGTTGAAAGCTATATAAGGCATATTTGGCCTGGAGCTAAGTCACCAGTTTATTCAGCACAGTCTATTTAGGCAGATATTTTCAGCCCTATCATACAGATCTCACTTTCCAGCTGTCATCTTGTATGAAAAAGAAGTTTTCAGGACAACTAGGTCATTCAGTCTTCATAGTTTCTTCCTGTTTCATGGGAAAAAACTGTGTGTTAAAAAAAAAATGCAAAAAACCTCAAGCATGAGGCCATGTGTGGAACTGGAGCACTGTACCACCACCTCTATGTCTCCTGGGGAGGGACATGGACTCTGTGAAATTTATATATGGATCTAATTATAATATTGCTTGAATAATAAAATTGAAGGCATCTGAGACTATCAACATAAAGGGTAGGAAGGGTTTTGTGCCAGGGGCTGGAACAGAGAGCAGGGAGTGTTATCTCTAGAACTACCTGGCCAGGGTCACAGTCCTCCTGTGCAAGTAAGAAGACCATGTCAGAGACAGCCTCTTCCTCTGCAAATTGGATTCTGGAAATATTTCAGCCTTTTCTTCACATAGGTCTCAGAGGCATGGTGATCTGCTGAGTGATGTAGGAGGTTTTAAGAGTTAGACTTGATCCTGGTGCAGGATCAGAACCAGTGCAAATTCCCTGACCTTTGGGGTCACTCTGTGTCCTGCGGTGTTTAGACATTGTGGAGCTTGAAGCCAGAGGGTCTGTGTGTGGGGTGTTCCAGCCAGGTCTTGTAAAGTGGATGACATGAGAGAATACTTTAAAACTAATTAGCTCTTTCCATTCATCAGTGAATCAAAAATTAATTCTATATCTTTTTCTAATTGGTCATTTGAGGGTGGATTGGACATACATGAAAATGTTTCTTGGTCTTCAAAAATAAGGAGATGCTTAGACAATTAGACATTTATAAAATAGTGTACATTTTATCAGTGCATTAGTAATAGGAAAAGTTTTCTCCTATGTTATTGAGAAATTAACAGTAAATCTGTCTTTCTTTACTGTTTTTCTCCCCATCTTAATTATTAAAAAAAAAAAAAAAAGATTTGTCAGCATTGTAGAAGTCCAAACACCAGTACAATTGGATCACACCATTTGATTTGAAGTGACTCATTATTGAAATCTGCCCATTTGGCTCGACTTTTGTGCATGAGGATGTCAGGGGCCAACTCCAGTACAGGCCAGATTCCCACCTCAGTCATAGCCATAAACCCAGTTATTTTCCTCAAAGCCTCTAGCAGAACACAGGGATTGTGCAAGGAGCAGGAATTGGCATCAGGCATTGTAAAAACCATAATGTATAAAATGTAATAATGCATTAGCAGCTTATCAAAACCAGTTTATCACTACATCACTTCCAATTTAAGTACTTCATTTCACAGTTCACATCCCTCCTGGTGACAGATGCCAGTAAAGACCCCATCCATGCAAAAGGCTGGGTAATGGGGTTGGTGGCCCACCCTAATTCCAGCATCATGAGGTAAGGCTTTGCTAACCCTGTCACTATTATTGCCATGTCTGTCTTCCTTATTTGGGCAGACTGAAGTTTAATTACTACTTGGACTGCCTCAGACAAATCAGATCATCACTGAACTGGAAGATGGCAAAATCCTTACTGGTAACACTTGCAGCTGACCCAAACTTCAAGAAATGAGTGAAGAAGGAGGGAGGACAGTTTGTGGATGCTGAGCAGCCTGAATTACCTCCAGCCATGGCCGGATTATTGCTGAAGAGCAGGAGTTAGTGACTTAACTGGTGATCCTGGTTATACAGAATGTGACTTTGCTCCTTCTCCAGAGTGTGTGGTTCTGGGGAGACCTAACATAGGCAGCTCCAGTGCCTATGTTATGGCGTAGAGTAGCCAGAATTAAGATCTGCATGGCAGTGCAGGGCAAGAGGACAAGAGGCAATGCACACAGACTAAAATCTGAGAGATTTGGATGGGCATAAGGAGAAGCTTTTTGTCCAGGAGACCCACCCCAGCCATCCAGAGAGGCTCTGCAGCCTCCTTACTTGGAGGCTTTCAAGACCCAGCTGAGTTAAGCTCTGAGCAGTTGGGGCTGATCTTGGAGCCAGCCTGCTGAGGTCCCTTCCAGCCTGAATTTTCCTCTCATACTATGGAAAAGCCTAGTACAACCAGGAGAAACACAGGCAGGAAAAGATCAAGTAGGAATAGATGAGTTACTATACCTCCTCATTTGGCAGTGTTGTGATAATTCTTGAGCTGTGAGGTTTTCAGCAACCATTTAACACTGGGACAGTTTAGGTATGAGTCACAGATTTAATGAAGTATTGGGAAAAGACTCTAAATGAGCTCATCTACTTAGCTTAACCAAATTAAGATTGAGAGTTAGGTTATATCCTTGTAGTTGTTTATTTGAGGAACAAAATTCATTATGGACTTTCCAGCATATCAGATAAAGTCACAACAAAATCCAGTGGTTGAAGTAAAAGCTAGATGGATTCAGGATAGAGGTCGTTATTAACAAATAATTTTAATAAGATATTTGATTTTGGGGAAAAAAATACCACAGACCATGATCAGTCCTCAACTATGAGCCATCTTTAAATCAAATATATTTATTTGACAGATGTGATCTACCTTAAAGGAGAATGCATTCAGGCAAGTCCGTTGCCCCACATGATGCAAGCTGAGGTGGTTGAATGGGTGAACCTGAACAGCTAGTGCTGGCCTTATTCCCTAGACCACTGTGACCTAGGGAAGGCACACAAAGCTGTGCTCGGGACCCTGGCACAAAACTTCAGCTTTGTCTCTGATGCTCTATTTAGTCACTTGGACAGAGATTCAACAAAATACTTAGTCTTGCTGTAAGAGTGTAAATGCTTCCATCAACAAGAAACAGCTTAAATCACACTTCATTCTCATGGCTTGGTCACATAGGATGGTCTAGCTTTCCATGCTTCATTTGCTGTAACTGTCAGGTACAGATAATGACTCACTAAAAGGCAGCATTTTGTTATTGTCTCTCTGTAATTCACAAAATGTGAAGCACTTTTGATGAAAGCCACAGATGAACATTACGCTGTTGCAACTAATTGACAGTCACAGGCTTAACCTGTTCTTTCAAATAATACAAATTTAATGTGAGCTCACGGTAGAAAATGTACACACTTTGTCCTTTGCATGTTTAACGAGCACTCATGATGTACTCCGCTTCATAGAGTTTTCATCAGTTTTCATCAAGAGGATTAAATACATTTAAATATTAAATAATTGACTGCCCAGCATTTTTATGAGAAGGATGAGCAATTGTCAGGTAATGGCTTGATTTTAAGAACATCTGCTGAGGACCAGCAGGACACTGAACATAATTCCTCATGCTAACACTAGTCTTCACAGCCCTGGGCATCATCTTCTCGAGACTTATTTTATTTAGAAATGTATATTTACATTTTGACTGACCTACTGTTGGCTATTGCCACAATAATTGTCAGCTCACAGTTGTCAGGCTGCTGCCAGATGAGGTGTGAATGTGTATTGAGAAGCACAGATGGTTAAACAGAGTCATGAGAAATGACTAATGTGGAAGTTGGGGGAGCCAGGAATAGAGCCCTAACCAGGAATCAGACCTCCCAGGCCACCTGCTCTATATTTTGCTTGTTTTGCTTCCCATGCTGATGGAGAAATATGAAGACCTTCCCTTCTTTTAGTCCAGAAACGACTTCCATCATTGTTGCCAAGCATGGAGAATTGATTTCTAATAAACTGAGAGCATGACATCACCTTAAATGATAAGACCATCTTAAATGTCATAACATCCACATGAACAGTGGATAATACCTTACACACGTATACCTTATACACCCATTCTGTTCTTTATCCTGATAGTAAAATCAGCCAGAGACCGTGATGAATGATGAAGTTCTCCAGCTGCTAAAATGTCACTGCAAGATTCAATAGAGGGACAGATATATGGGCAAAGGTCTTTTCAAAAGGGTTTGTAATCAGAGGACAAGGAACAGTGGTTTTAAGCTAGGAAAGGATAGGTTTAGATTGGATATTAGAAAAAAGTTCTTTAATATGAGGGTGATAGATCACTAGAATGGGCCACTAGAGAGGTGGTGGAGGCCCCAACCCTGGAGTCATTCAAGGTCAGGCTTGATAGGGCTTTAAGCAACCTGCCCTAGGTAAAGATGTCCCTACTTGTGTAGGGAGGTTGGACCAGATGACCCCTAGAGGTCCCTTCCAGCCTAACACATTCTATGATTCTATGATATTTCTCCTTTTCCTTTTCACACTCTAGGAGCCTGAGCAGGTTCGGTGCTTACCTCCTCTGTGAGGTTATTTTTTTTTTTTACCAGAAAAAAAAAATATATATACACAAAAACTTTGAAGTTTTAATGTTTCTTATTTCTATAGGAAATTACATGTAGAGAGACACTCACTGGCTTTATACCAGTGAGTCTTTCTCCTCCCATGTACAACAAATCATTCCAACCTCCCTGCCAGAACACCTAGGACAAAGATACATAACCCAGATTCCTATATGAGATGTGTGGTTGCTGTAGGCTCCTCTGTTAGACAGTAACGAAAACCATGCAACTTCAGGAAGGAAACCAGAGCTTACAAGGACTGAGCCCATCTTCAGTGATGCTCAGCTCATGCAGTGACTGCATAGGCATCCTAGAATGGCACAGGATCCTAGGACTTAGCTGCTTCAAGTACATCTTTTGGCGAGATAAATTTAGGAAATATAATATATATAAGTACCTGGGTAGGTGTTTTTGTCTCCTCCATTGTTTGAAGACCCACAGTGTCACAGCTGTGGTCAGAGAGAAATGCATCTCTTGGTTTCTTGCAGGCACCCTGAGTAGCAAGGAGAGATTTACTTTGGGTTGAGCAAGCATTTGGCACATTCAGGTGAGTAAGGTTGTTCAAAGAGTATCTGCTGTCACACAGCATTTTGAGAAAATACTAAATGCAAAAACAGGCCAGATATCTGGACTGAATGCAGAAGTGCATCATGGTGTTTATCACCTCTTCAGCTAAAAAAACTTGCTTTGCCTTAACTGTATTAGAGAAATTCTCATATTTTAAAAATTGCAGATATATATTAAGATTCCAATATGGAACATGCTGGCCGAGTCATTAGCTACATTGAATATAAAGTAATTTCACTCATGTAGTTTTAGATTTTAAAGGTAATTCCTAACACAAGTCCCACTTGGAAGAGAAAAATACAACTGTACAATTTAACTTAAAGTGATTTACATAAATCTAATTCCAGAATTTCTCACAACAGCTCTGTGTGGCTGCCAACACAATTTTAGAATGTAGTAATAGCCTTAATGGCCAAGATTCTATATTAAATAGGTATTGCAATGGGTAATATATTCTGAAATTTGACATAGAAGAAGTCTGCATTTTGTTATTTCCTAATATTTTAAATTTGAATTGAAGGCATTATGAAAAAGACTTTCCTAGAATATAAGCAAGCAGGTTGCTACACATCTCATATAGGTATCTGAGCTATGAGTGAGGAGACAGGGGAGGTGAATGTGGAGCTAACAGCAGAGACAGAGGCACTCAGTGTGCGTGACATCGTGACCCTTCACTGTGTAGGCAGCCTCTGCTACTAAGCAATTTGTGCTCATGTGCATAAAATGCTCTTCCACTCCTGCAGCGTGGGTTCAGCAGGCATGAGCCGTGCTGTCTGTGCAGAAGCTCCTTTCTGATGCCCAACGGGTCAAGGGAAGCTGAACAAGATGCAATTTTCTCCACGTGGTTCCCGGTGAATATAAGGGGTATGGGACAGGATGCTCTGCACAGTCTGACGTTGGGCACAGGGACGTCTTGCCCTTGCTGGAAGTGCCTGGAGGCCCTCGGGGCCATTGTCAGGCACTGCAGAGGTTTCCAGAAAGTTTGCAGCTGCTGAAAAACTGCTAAAAATGCTTGTGGTCTGAACCTGTTGTTAGTGTGCCTGTGTCAGGGCTGCTGGCCGTGAAGAGCATCACTAGTAGCTGCGGGAGGGAGTCTAACAGCTAATAGCTGCTCTTTTGCTGCTAGTGATCAGGGCAGACTGGAAGCCTTGGTAAGCGCTAGCTGGAAGCGTGACTTTGCAGCCTGGGCCATCTGAGACTGTTCCTTACAGAACAAGACAGAACCTGTAAAAACAAATATTTAAATATATTTGCATTTCTGCACACAGCACACATGCACATGCAGTCTGGTGAAAGAAAAAAAATGACAAAGATTTAAATGCTTGGCCTCACTTGTCTTGAAAGATGACTAAATGTAGAAGGCATCACAGCAGGCATCTCATCATGGCATCTCAATGCGCACCACAGCAGACGTCGCACCAGGTATCAACCCCGTAGGCAGCACCGCAGGCATGCTACCAGTGCATCTCAGCAGGTGTCTAACCAAACATCACATCATCTCACCAAGATGTGAGGAACCACAACCGGCTGGCGCTTTGCTGCAGGCCCTGCTTTTGAGCCTGGGGGAGGGCAGATGGATGAGGAAGGCAGGGCCGCTGTGTGGGCAGAAGCAGGCAGTGTGGGTGGCTGATCTCCCACTAGGTTAGCCTGAGTGGGACAATGAAGGGTTCAGGAAGGAGAAGCAACAGACTCTGAGATCATCCAATTGCTCTCTTTTTGGCAAGAGTAGGTGAAGTGTCCTGAAGGTATCATGCCTGGTTCTCACCTGACTTTTAAGGAGCTTTATGAATGTTTAGTCCAAAAATTATAAAAAATGGCTTTCCTTCCATAAACTATATGTATCATGTCCACAAAAAGACAGTTTTCATAGTGAAATTCAAGCTCTGGCTGAACATACAGAATGTGACCTTGGGGGGCCCATGCCTACCAGCAATGGGAAGAGAAATTCTGTGACAGCACTGTGTACAGGAATGGTATTTCCCTGAGGCTTACCTCTCTCAGAAAAAAAAAACAAAAGAGAAAAAAAGAACTGGTGCAGATAAATGACCATTTACTTTTCTCAGATGCTTCCTTCACAGAATCTGGCTGACTTGTGAACACCCCATGGCCACTAACAGGGGGATGGGGCAACCAAGCCTGGAGCTGCCCAACTGGCTTCTCTGTCTACTGAAGGAAGTAACTTCATACCATACAAATTGTTTTCAGAAATCTCTCTGGAATCTTAAGGCTGCCAACACAGTCTTGCTCCAACTCTTTCATGCATTAGAGAGGGGAAAATATTTGGTTTTATATTTAAAATGAGGAGTAATCTGTTCTCTGAATTAGGACAACTGAGGACTTCGTGTGCCTGATGTAGCACAGCATCAGGAATGGTGATATTTAAATTCACTTTCTGGTGTCCAGGGGCAAATCCCTCACTAATGCCCTAAGACACGTGGCATAAATAGACCATGTCGTACTCTGCAGGCACACACATTTAACTTCTGGGTTCCTTTTCAAGGTCACTTCTCCATTTACAGATTTTTTTTTTACTGTCTGTTTACAAGAGATTTCAAATGGTTCTTTAAGAAATAGTTTAATTGCATCATAGGAGTATTTTTGATACATAATATGAACGTTGGATTACTAAAAATATATTATGCTGAACCTTTTTCTGAGCTCATTTTTTTGTTGATCTTGATACCAAAGTGATCTTGGTAAGGAAATAGGCACTGGCACAGATGGTTTGGAAAATGAACCATAATGTCTATGTACTGCAGCATAGGAACAAATGAATACTTAAAAACACATTGACACATGGGCTGGAAAGGGAGGAAATGCTCCAGGCCTTGATCTGGGCTCAGTTTTTACAACTCAAGAGAGTGATTTTATTCAAGCTGTCTCCCTGACAGAGCTACCTGAAGGAGGACTCTGCTCAGGCAGTGGCTGCATTGCAGATTTGTCTCCCAAAATACATAATTTATAATGATGAACTAGGACTACACATTTATTTTTTTTGGGGGGGAGGTGGAGGATGTGACGACAAATTTATACATTTCCAGTCCAGTTTTGCTGGACACCAGGCAGTTGCTGTCTAAACTGTTTCCACACTGAAAGCACAGTGTTTGGCTGTGCAAATGCAGCACTAAATAACACATTGTGGTTTGAATTGTATGTACTATAAGCATTGCTATTCAAGTGATGAGTCCAAGGAGCTAAAAAAATCATATCACGCATTTCAAATGCCAGAATTTTGTGGATTTCCTGTTTATATTTCAAATATTAGGAGGCTAACGAGTTGGTAATTTCATTAAAAGATTGTTTGGGTGATCATCAAGTATTTGTCCACCTCTGCTGTTTTTGCAGTAGCAGTTTCCCCTATTTGAATATCTCCCTCTGTTTTAGACACATGCTGGGCCAAGTTCTTTCCCCAACTCTTATCCACCCTGTGGTTATAGGAGAACTGAGCCATATGTGACTGTGAGTCTAAACAGTGGCCCATGAACAGCCGACATGCTCTTAAACAGTAAGAAAAAGTTCTGGAAATTATTTTCAAGGAGTCAAGGGAAAAGAATCAAGTGTGTAAATTTATTTGGGGGTGGGAAAAATGTCAAGTCCAAGGAATACATGTCTTTATTAATATATCAATAAGACAACCCTCAATATCCAAAATTATTTAAGTTCTTAGTATCTCATACCCAGTTGGATCAGAATTTTTAAAAATCTGTTAAACACACCATGAAAAAGTGATACTTGCACTTGTGTGCTTTCTTTTAAAATTACTTCCAAAAGAATTCTTTTCAAAATAAGTAAATTCATTTCAAAATAAGAATGAGCAGGAGTTTTAACAGGATACAACTGAGTTTGATTCAAGGTTTTAATTCCCTGATAACATTGGGAAATAATATTTTGTAGATCAAGGAAAGCTATGGGATTTTCAAGCATCAGTATCCAATACTTTACATTTTTATTGAAAGAACCTACTTGTACAGTAAACAGCTAACTCACATTGGTGGTGAGGACCAGGAGATGAATATCACCCTGCAATACTTCACCTTTCATTTTACCCACATGTGGCTCAGGACTCTGCCCTGGCAGTCTCCAGAACAGTGCCTAGCAGCATCTGACTACTAGGGACCCTCACTCCTGCCTGGATTGAGCCCTTGAGCACTTCAGCTGTCGGAGCTGCGTGCGTGCATGGGCATGGCAGCTAATATGCTTCTGATGGCAGTTTTCCCCACACAGTAAATTGGTTAATAAGAGTAAAAATTCAAAAGCTTTTTTTAAAACCCACAGAGAATAAATAAAGCAAAAAAACGAATGTGAGAATGGTTTTATTCAGGACCGAATTGAATCCAGCATCTAATTTAGCCAATATAGTTTGAATTATATATAGATTTAGCATTTAGTTTTCAGAAGCTTAAAGTTCCTTAAAAGGTCATATTTCATTCTGTATTAGGACATGCTGTGTTGGCTTTCTGCTCGTGGTTTTTTTTGCACATATAAGCACTTAAGATAAAATGTTTTCTGTTTCCAAAAGCAGCAAGTGTACAGACACTTAATAAAAAACCATTTGCTTCATGTCCATTTCTGGTCAGGAGGAATTTTTCCTCTATCACGCAGCAGGGTAGAGGAATTCAAGGTGTTTTCTTTAGGTTTCTGTCTCATATTCTCCAGATAGCAATGATAATAACACAATATACACATAATAACACAAATTATTCTTCATGTTCAGCATCGTTCCTGAATGATTTGCCTGTCTAACTCATCATGACAATCTCAGCTGCCTGCTTTGTTTTTATGAGTTCTGGGAAATCAAAACACAAACCAATTTTACTTTAGCAATTGTAACTTCAACTAGACAAGAAATAAAGTGTGTTTGAGTCCTCCTCCCTTCCCCATCATGTTTAGAAGAAGCGTGACTGAAGTTGATGGACTTATGCCTGCATTGTAACTACCAAAATAAACCAGAAGAGCATGAGGCCCATGATAGTTACTCTAAAATTTACAAGAGTGGTCTGGTTTCGACCCTGTTAAACCAAGTATTGATCCAGCTATGTCATGTCAAAGGTTCAGTGCTAAACTGAAAGGTGGATCTGTTTAAAGGTGCAGCATTGTATTAGTCTGGTTAAACTGGCACAACCCTGCATGTGCATGCCTCTCTCAAGAGTGGCTGTAAAATAATTTCAGCATCCACATCGATTTTTAATTTATGCAGATTTAAAGGGGTTGAAAAATAGAAATTTGCCAATCTGACCTGGTTTGGTTCAAGTAGCCGAGGACATCTGCATGCAGGTCCCAGACAGCAGATGAAGGATGCTGCACTTCAAGCAGGGCTTTCGCCTCACGGTCTCTCTGGAGCAGGTCATCTGTTTGCAGCTGAGCTACAAAGCTGCAGCTCTTGTGTTTGAAGCTGCTCTTCATGAAGCTCCAAGTAAAAACGTCAGGAAAAACTGGTACGGTCCCTGCAGTCATGAAGCTGTAAATAAGAAGTAAGTTCTGAAGCTAAGAAAGTGTGAAGTGTCTCTGAATTGAAACTGGAATCACTACAAAGTGCAAGGAAAAGAATTGGAGACTGGAGAAAGAGGACGAAATGTGCACGTGTGTGTATGTAAGAGAGACTAAGAGAGACAGAGTGATGCTACAGAAGGAAATGCTGTCTTCCACCTGATCTGTCAACAGCAGATGACTTCACATTTATTAAAATTCCCTGCTAATAGCAGTCAAGAGAATAGCCACAGTCTTCTACTTGATTCTTTAGAGGTTTGTGGGTGACTTAACTGAAATGTGATATTTTGGTTGAATGGCAGGCAGAGAAATATTATTTTTCTATCACACCAGTCTCTAGGGATGTGTTTCTCTCTGGAGCTGGCTGCCGCTTTGTGCAGCTGCAGCTACTGTATGGAGCATCCCAAACCATGTTCACCAACATAAGCCTTCCTGAACACAGCAGCAGTAAAAACAGACTAACAAAATACTCAAAGGGAAATCACATCTAAAATCCCATAAAAATATAAAGTTTGTAGAACACCATCTTTTCCTGGGAAAACTCTCACAGCTCATCAGCACACTTCATCTAGCAGGCGCAGGAGGGACATGTGCGTGAATAATTTAGCTTTGCAAATATGTCAGTGGGCACAGGATAGAAATCTACCTGAAGTTTAAGAAACTGAAGGAATTTACAAGATTCTGATTTTTAAATGCAAGAGATCTAAACCAAAGCTGACAGTAGGTGCCCCAGCTCCAGCCCTCCTGAAGCACAAGGACTGGAGGGAGTGGCCATTCTTCTACTACACCATTTAGAAACACACATATCTAGGGGCTTAATTGAGGTCCACCCAAGAGTACTGAGGGAGCTGGCAGAAGTGCTCTCTAAGCCACTTCCCATCATTTATCAGCAGTCCTGGCTAACTAGGGAGGTTCCTATTGACTGGAGGTTAGTAAATGTGACACCCATCTATAAGAAAGGACAGAAGGAGGGTCTGGGTAACTACAAGCCTGTCAACCTGATGGTGATGGCCAGGAAGGTCATGGAGCAGATCATCCTCAGTGCCATCACCAGGACAATCAGGTGATCAGGCCCAGTCAGGATGGGTTTATGAAAGGCAGGTCCTGCCTGACTAACCTGATCTCCCTCTACAAGGTGACTTGCTTAGTGGATGAGGGAAAAAGCTGTGAATGTTGTTTACCTAAGACTTTGGTAAAGCCTTTGGCATCATTTCAGACAGCATTCTCCTGGAGAAACTGGCTGCTCGTAGCTTAGATGGGTATATGCTTTCCTGGATAAAAATCTGGCTGGGTGGCTGGGCTCAGAGAGTTCTGTTGAATGGATTTAAATTCAGTTGATGGCTGGTCACAAACAGTGTTCCCCAGGGTTCAGTTTTGGGGCCTGTCTTCCTTATCAATGATCTGGATGAGGGGATTGAAGGTACCCACAGTAAGTTTGCAGACAACACCAAGTTGGACAGGGGGAAACAGCCTCAAGTTGCACCAGGTGAGGTTTAGATTGGATATTAGCAAAAAATTCCTTACCAAAAGGGTTGTCAAGCGCTGGAACAGGATGCCCAGGGGGATTCTGGAGTCTCCCTCTCTGGAGATATTCAAAACCTGCCTGGACACGTTCCTGTGTGATCTGGTCTAGGTGATCCTGCCCTGGCAGGCGGTTGGACTAGATGATCTTTGGATGTCCCTTCCAGCCCCTGACATTCTGTGATTCTCTTTTGGAGTCACCATCCCTGGAGGTATTTAAAGGATATATATGTGTGGTGCTGAGGGACATGGTTTAGTGGTGACTTACCAGTGCTGGGTTACTGTTTGGATCTAATGATCTTAAAGATCTCTTACAACCAAAACAATTCTATGATTTTACCAGCTATGGCTCATCTAAACTGGTCGAGTGCTGGTGTCAGTGAATTGAGACAGAGATGCAGCTTTTGAGGGTGAATCAGTCTATCCCAAGTCAGGAATTTGATGTGATTCATCTAATCCTGAAGGTAGGCACCTCTGTTCATGTGGGATGAATTTTGCAGTTTAAATTGGGTGAAGCTAATCCCATACATGTACCCCTTCCATATTAGAAAGATTTGAAGAAAGTAGTCTGCAGTTGTAGATCCATATTGAGTGGGAATCATGCCCCCTCTTTAGGACATTTAAAAATCGGATATCTAAGACTGAAGTTTGGGTATGCTGTTGTATTATTCAACACAAGATTATTGAGACAACGCTACAGCATTAGGTATGCTTGTAACATCCTTTAAGCCTAAATAATTGTATTAATTTGCCATTAATTTGCCATAAGAAATTACATTATAATTCTTTTGAAAAGCACCACAGACTTTTTAGATGCAAAACACACATAAATTAAGTTAATTACACAACCAATTTTCCTGCAAAGTTATGCTTCATTTATTTCTGAATAGTCCCTTTAATTTTAGTAGGCCTACCTGCTAGAATAAAATTAGGCAAATTAATTTCTGCATGTCACAGCCTTAGGGGGCCAGTATATACCAACCCAAATGTATAATACAGCTCACTGATGTATATGTGGGTTGTAACTGCTCTTTTAATAATAGACTCCTGTGTTAGAAAAGGGGATGGGACTGAACTGTTTAAACTAAAAGAGAGCATAGGCTTAAGAACAAATGGACATAAACCACGCACGCTGATTTTTCAGATTTGAAATTAGAAGAATCTCACCATCAGAAGGTGAGAACATTCTTCTAATAGGAAAAATGAATATAAAAGATGAAACTGGGTGTGAGATGTACTGTGGCTGTTTTAGCATGATCTCATGATGTAATTCCTTGTGTCAGACAGGAATGGAATATGATGATCCAGGAGCTCTGCTCCAGCCATCTTCTGGTTCTAGTATAATGTAATGAGTACTTTTTGTGTAAATGACCTCCATAGTTCTTCACAATGAGTGCTTGGATCGACACTAATCACCATCAGGCTCATCATGTTCAAACACTTCAACATAAAAGCTGTGAGGCAGAATCAGGTCCTCTTCTGCAGAGGTAACTGAGCCGGTTCAAATGGCAGACAACCTTAGAATCATAGAATCATAGAATAGGCTGGGTTGGAAGGGACCTCAGAGATCATCGAGTCCAACCCTTGATCAATTACCGCCACAGTCACTAGACCATGGCACTGAGTGCCATATCAAGTCTCTTTTTAAATGTCTCCAGGGACGAAGAGTCCACCACCTCCCCAGGCAGCTCGTTCCAATGTCTGATTCAGTGACTGCAGTGGGAGATGGGAAGATGAAGGCACTTGCAACATGACTCTGACCATGACTGGCGTCAAAGAGAACACATTAATCAGAGAAGGAACAAAAGAGGGCAGAATGATGACTGATCTGAGAACAACAACTGTCTTGCTCATTAGCTGGAGAGACAAATTGCAGCAAATGTCCTCAGTGGTGAGAGACTGTGAAAACCTGGGGGATGATGTGCAATGAAAGGTGGCTGTGAAATAGGTAAACTAATGTCTAGATGCACAAGTAGCAGCACTGGAAAGAAAATGAATGGGATGGTACCTGATCCTTGAAGATCCTTCGGTGTTTGTACCTCAAGAATGAAACATGGGTTTTTCTGTGAAAAGTATGTGGATTTTGCAAGGACTCCAGATTTTTGAGAAACGCATCACCCTGTGATGTACTGAACACATTATCCCCTTGCATAGTGCTGATAAGGGCTTGTCTGGGCTTGGATGTGGAGGGAATACTCTGAACCTGAGCCTCCCATGACCCATGGGCACAGAGGATCTTCACAGGCTGAAGCTATGGTGCTGATTGTCCTCGAGACAGAGAAATTTGGAAATGCTGTCAGCAGCCATTCCATGTATCCAATAAATTTGATTAAGATCTAAAGAAAATTCCACTATACTAATAAGCTCTACCCATTAGTGTCAAGGGTACATCAAGGCATCATTAACATCAGAAGAGGATGGGCTTGAGGGCTATCAGCCTGCTCAACACCACTGCCTTTTGGTGTTAACACAGGCTAGAGACAAGTACTGAGAAAGCAGTTAAGGGTTGGTTATCTTGTTCCTCACGGTCTGCCTTGGAATTAGTTGCTTCCTGCTATTTCACCCGCCATTAAGTGGCTGCAGAGCAACTCCTTCAGGAAAGTAGACAGATTTTTTTTTTCCCCACATCCAAAATGCTCCAGTCTCCATTATTCTGGTGCCACACAACTGCAGCAAAACAAGGCAGTTGCCTGTGAAAGATGGTACAGTCAGAAACAGAAGGCTGTGGGTGTCCCACCATCTCCAAACCAAAAGTATGTGAAAATTCAAAGGTGTTACTGCAATAGCTTTCTGGGATGCTCTTCACACAAAGATTAGAGAAGGCTTTGCAAAAATTAACAAAGAATCAAGACAAAAAAAAAAAGTGTCCAAGAAAGACACCATAAATCATAGAAGCCATCTTCTTTAAGTACTAAAATTGCCAAAACCAATCTGAACTGCAATTATGCAGCTACAGCTTCTGCCCACCTCTACAATGGCAGACAGGCTTGGGATTCAGAGGCTCTTGTTGAACCGTGATTTTAGATGTTTCTCTCTACATCTTTTTGTGTTAGTGGCCTCTTTTTTGACTGTTCCCTGTTCCTTTTCTTGGGAGATATGCTCCTCTGGGAGCTGGGCTGGCCATTGGGAACTGCAGCATCTTCTGGGGAAGGGTTAGGGAAGCAGCAGCCTGTGGACTGGAACTTGCTCAGTATCACCTTCCCTCCCACATCACTGCCACATGGGGGGTACCTCTGTCACCCCACAACCTTGCACCATGGCCAGTGGTGCAAGACCAGTGGCTCCACGTGGCTGTGAGATTTCAGCCCTGCCATGGACAAGCCCATGGAAGCTATCTGCTTTTGTGCAGCCCCAAAGCACAGTGCTCCTTGCTGGGGGGTGATTTTTAAAGAAATAATGTGGCATAGCAGTGAGGCTGGTATAGAAAATCCTGGTTCCATCCCCATCCCTGTGCTTGTGTGGGAAGCAGTTGGAGGGTACTTCCTTTCTCCTGTCATCCTGGTGGTAGCTTTCCTCCAGACTATTTTAGGACTGTATTAATCCTCTAAATTTAACCAGTGATGTCAAGGGCTCATGTTAGCTCCCTGCACTGAGTCCTGCACCCACACACACCTACATGAGCCAGGAATAACTCCACCACCATGTAGATTTGAATCCTGTCCCAAGCAATGCCGTCCAATGCCTGTTTTTATAACACAGAGCCCTGAGCTGTCACTGTGCAGGTGAAGCAGCACCACAGCTCAGGGGGAAAGAGATGCTGGGGCTGGGCAGGATACAGCTGACCCTGTAAGAAGAGACCTCTCAAGGTAAGCTGGAAACAGAGCAGTGTTATTTATTGATTCAGTGGTGACTGGAGAGCAGGCATGTGGACGGCTGTGTTTGGTTTGGCTGCTGAACTGACAGATTGGAGGAGGAAAGAAAAAACACTCTGCTGTGGATTTAAATGAATGTTACTTTTTTGTTGTTGTTGTTGTTATTGTTGGTTTTGTCATTAAAACGGTAAGGGAAAGAGACTTTTCTGTTCAAAACAAAAAGTTGGATGGGACTGGAGATGACTGTTTACATTTAGAGGTGCCAATAAAGGAAAACAAGGGAAACAAAGGGCTCAATTCACAAAAATTCTGGAAGAGTGGCAGCCCCACCAAGACAGCTTCCTGTCCACCCACCTCCTTCCCTTCCTGTCCCTGAGAGGCAGCGGTGCATCACCCCACTAGTGTTCAGGACATGGGCAAGCTCCTACCAAACCTCATTTTTGAGCTTACCTTCCAAGTGGTTCCCAGGAAGGCTTTCCTGGGAAAAAGTGACTGTTTTCAGACAGAAAACAGTGGGCAGCCACAGTTGGATGGCCCTTCTCAACCCATTGCCTGGTGTAACCCTCATTCTCCATTTTCCCTGACCTTTTGGGAGAGCACAGTGCTTGCAGCTGGGCAGATGTTTAGCAGAAGACAGACGTTGGTGTGAAGACCATTCCCCCACCAGTTCAGAAGAATGAGTGAGCAGAACAAGCTGAGATGAACAGGAGTTTTGACATGAAGTTGTGAATGATCACAGCCAGTGGGTATGCTTTCAGTGTATGGGTCACAGTGAGAAAAGAAAAAGGCTTGGAGCAGCTGTTTCCTTTGGGGAGAGACAGTCAGGAAAAAAAAAAAAAAAGTAGTTAATAGAATTTAAAGCTTATTCTCCATTTATAAGTGGTAGCAAAAACAACCTTAAAAAACCCTCTGTAAAGAGTTCATATTTACAGTGTCTCTGATTAGAGAACATAGTGATCAATGTGGATGAGATTGACTGTTACAGTGAACTGCCTGGAAAAGCCACAGATTTTTTGGTTTATTGACAGCACCACTATCACATCAGTGTTAAAGGAGATTTCTTCTTGGCTGTTAGGAAGTGTAGGTAAATTACTCTGTATCATGCAGTAGGAAGATATAGCTATCCCCATACACTGACTTCATTGCAACTGGTCTGTCATCTCTTAAAGTCAACAGTGAGAACACTCTTGACCTGAGGAGGTCTCTCTTTGCCTCACATCAGGAGCTGTTTCCATTCGAGAAGTGCTACCTACTACCATTGGATTGATGATGAATTATTCAGCAATGTGAATGTGAAAGTAATAATCAGCTGTGTATGACCTCAGGGGATGATTAAATCACCCAGTGTCTCAGTCTCCAGGATGCAGATGAATGGATCTTGTTAGACTCTGTTCTTCCATAATTGACCTGAGCAGATGTTCTTTATGGTTGTTCCTCACCAATTGCTCATACTCATTACCGTGTTCATCACAGTCTCCTGTGAATCACTAGACCATGGGGTGGATTAGTGTTACCTTGGTTTCTTGCTGAGAGTTTAAATGAGATGCATAAATCAAAAGCCCCTTATTGCTACAAAACACGAGTCTGAAGAGTACTCAAGCAATAACATGGAAGAAGAAGAGGAGCTGGTGTGCTTCACATCTCAACTGGAACAAATGCCACTGCAGTGCTGATATTTTTATGGTGAAGACAGTTTTGTTTTCTTAAGCAGTAAGTAAACCTGTCTGAAAAATGCTATTTCTCTTTTACTGGATATTTAGAAGTTTCAGCTTTTGGGTTTGTTCTGATGTGGAGCAAAACCAAGGTCTTCCCTACTTTTTCACAAGAACTGAAGAAAGTGAGGCAGGAGTTTGGTGACAGGGACTCAGCATACCATGTCTGATACTGGTGGCCAAACCCTTGTTCAGGGTAGTTGGTCATGGGGGGCTTCCCCACGCCAGTGTGCAGACGGGACCCTGCCTCAGCAGACAGAGCCTTGCCTGCACCTAGGTCCCCCTGAAATTAGAGGAGGGACCTACAGAGTATTTGTGGTGGAAGGTAACTGCAGCCTCCCACTGTGCAGTTCACAGGGAAGGGTGGGCAGCCAGGAGAAAACTGGGATAAAGTGGCTAATGGTTTCATTTCTTTGATCCCAGCAGCAAGACGTTTAGGTGTCTGTGTCACAACTGGCCCTGGAGGAAGAGATAACAGCTTCATAAATCAGCACTGGACTCTAGGAGGAAAGGAAACTTACTTCTCTTGAAGATAGGAAAAGGGAGATTTGTTTCTCTTCTCCTCACAGCCACAGCAGGGCTTTCACACTCCCTTTTATATGGGAGACATGAGCAAGCTTTCAGCTTAGTGTTATCTCAAGGTTCCACTTGGTCTGCTTTATAAATATCCCAGCCTACACAAGCAAGACTTGAGTCTTTCATCTTATACCCATGAGAAGCCATCAATAAGCATCTTCCTGTGCATCTGTCCAAGAAGCATGACACAAGGCCAGCTGGATTGTCAGCCGGGACCTGGCAGCCCCACACCAGCACCTCCTGAGCCCCAGGGTCTTTCACTGATGGAGCTGAGGTTGGGGTGCCTGGCAGCCCCACTCCTGCAGCCTGGGGAGAGGCACACCAGTTGCATTCTGAGCCAGGAGCAAGCACAGGCCTGCCTTTGGATGGTGAAATACAGGACTGGGGAAGGGTTAACCCTGAACTGTGGGGAGGGTTTACCCTGAACTGAAGGGGGATGGACTAGAAGCCATACCAATGTGGGATGTCATATTCCCTATATGCTGCCAGATAAGGAGGGAAAGACAAGTCATCCTTTACACAGACCACCGAGGTCTGATTTTGCCATGTAAC
Source organism: Chloroceryle aenea (assembly GCA_013399075.1). Classification (NCBI taxonomy): domain Eukaryota; kingdom Metazoa; phylum Chordata; class Aves; order Coraciiformes; family Cerylidae; genus Chloroceryle; species Chloroceryle aenea. The sequence continues at coordinate 194,252 of VWZY01004389.1, forward strand.
TCCTTCCACAGTTGCCAACACCACCACCACCTTACCAACCCCTTTGCTGCTCTTGTCTGATCCTGGGGAAGCTATTTGATCAAAGGCCTGTTGGTGTCCCTCTTAATTTTTCCCTGCAGAGCTCTGATTTTCTTTAGCACAGAATGACATCCCTAAAAGCATCTTCCTCTGAAAAAAAAGAGCTGTAAATATTTTATGTCTAACACAGCCTTTTAAAAAATATTGCGACTTAAACAAGAAGTTAGTGTTTCCCATCTGCCACCAGAGAACCTGCCTTCAGCTGCATCCTGCCTTGGGTTGAAATCCTTCAATTGCATTGAATGATGAACTTGTGGTTTTGAGTGAAGAAGATTCCTCAACTTGCTCTTCTCCTTCCCCAGGGAGAAAATGATAGTGATTATGGCTGTGGTATCCATTTGGGTCTCAGTAAGACTGAGCTCTGCTGACTCTCCCACCACTGAGTAACCCAAGAGCTGCTGCCCATCTCTGCCTGTCCCACAAGTAACTTGAGACTCCCTGCTGTCTTTGGCTGGCCCAGGACTCACCTTCTTCCTCCCACCAGCCACCTTTCCCTCCCCTCACCTCCCTCTCTCAGTGTACGTTACAGCACTGTTACTAAAGAGAGCATGATATGCACAGGGCAATGCCCATGGCATGGAGGGGGGGGGTGGGTACACAAACCATCCCTCAGCCACAGGGCTCTGCTGCTGCTCGAGAAGCAACAGTGCAGCACTCCACCAGTGTTCAGGACACAAACAGACTCCCACCCAACCTCATCCCTGAGCTGCCCTTCCAGATGGTGCCCAGAAAGGCATTTCTAGGAAAACATTTCTGTTTGCAGATGGAAAACAGTGGGTTGATACAGTGGGATGGCTTTTCTCATCCCATTACCTGGTGTGACTCTCTGTCTCCATTCACCCCACTCTTTTGGGGGAGAACAGTGCTTGCAGCTGGGTAGATGGTCCAGAAGAACTGGTGAGAAGAATGAGCTGTGAAGGATGGGAGTTTTGACATGGGCACCAGAGTGCAAGGCTCAGGCAATGTGGCTGGAAAACAGACAGGAGGCTGATGACATCCAGCACCACTCCTTGTCCCCAGCACAAGGTGGGAAGAGGTGAGAGACGCCCCCTTTGCAGGTAAACCCTTCTGCAGCAGATACAGTGCTATGCAGTGACTGCTCATCGCCACCTCCCCCCCGTCTCACCTGGGATCTTGGCTTGGACTGCAGCTGTCTGTTCCTTTTGTCTCCAAGGCAGATTGGTGTCGCTGGCTATACATCTGTCAGGGAGCCCATGACTCATGGTGCAAGAGCTGTGGAGGCTGTGAGTTACACAGTGCTAGCTGCTCACCTTTCTGAAGGTGGTTTTGGCTCCCCAGGATGTTTGTGCAGGAGCAAATGAGTCTGTGCCATGGTGGGGTGACTGCAGCCCTGTATGGACATGCTGGGAGGAGTTTAAGAGCACACCCCATGTCAGCAGGCCTGGAAAAGCCATCAGGACTCAGTGTTGCTGTAATTACAAGGCTGTTAATATAGCAATAATTAAAAAAAAAACAAAACCCAAGCTTAATCCAAATCCTCCATTGCACATACATCTATAGGTTGACTTCTCTCCAAGCAGAGTGGTTTTTCCAAGTGTCTTCTGCTACAGAGTCAAAGCCTTGGGGCGCCCTCATCCTCAGAACGTGTTCTGGAGCACCAGCACCCCAGGGACATGGCGGGAGAGGTTCAACACTGCCAGGTCTTCTCCTGCTGCTTTGCAGCTGTGGCGGGTGAGCCTGGATGTGAGCTGGATGCTCCAGCACAGCCAGAGCTCTTCTCAGCACTTCACCTGCACACAGGTGGTGGCACAGCCTGAATCTTTCACCACCCCACACACTGGCTGCTGCCACAGCTGTCACTATGTTGGCACCATGTTGGCAGTTCCCAAAACGACAGTTGGTAAAAGCTCAGATGCTTTTTCCTTTGTGGCCAGAGCTGAGACATGCCTCTGGAGCAGGTGCGGGAACACATGGTCTTTGGATGTCTTTGCTCCTCAGCTGATGTCTACTGCTCCTGGATCTGCTGGCTTCCTAAATGTACAGGTAGCCTGCAACCCACCTCACGCCTGGCAGCATCCCAACTTGTTCATACTGCACCAAGGTGCCAAGCACAGCCAGATACTGTTGGAGGCATAAGGCAATGCAGGCCAAAGCTGTGATGGAGAGATAAAACTGAGCCCCAGATGGAAAATACACTGGTCTGGGGTGTCTCAAAAGCTTCACAGCACATTTGTCTTTGTCATTCAGTGTACAATGGTGCCTGAAGCCCTCCTAGTCCTGGGAATGGGAGCTGTTTGCCTCCCAGGTATGGGGTTTTCCATCTATTCTGATTGCTGAAAATCCTTCACAGTTGAGGTCATAATTTTGAAATCACCTCCTTAGTACTGCACTCTGTCAAGAAAGATGATGGATGGAGCTGGTCTTCAAGGAAATGGAGCAAAACACAGAATCTGTTCACATCTGCCTCACTTGAGTGAGTTGCTGCTGTCATGCATGAACTGGAGCTTCACTACTGAGGTGATCTTGTTACAAATCTATTGTGAAAACTGGCAACTCTGAAAAAACATTTCAGGGTGTGAACATCTGCTGAAGCCATTTGCTCCACGGTAAGCCAATATACTTCCTTGCGAGAAGATGGTGTAATCAAAGCACCTCTCCATTCTCAGCCTTCTCCTTTATGCTTGGCACAAGGTACTTCTCTGGGAAGCTTATCTACATGATATACCATTCTCTCATGGTGTCTGTGCCTCATCTGAGACTGCCTCAGGTGGCATTTGATGATAGCAGAAATCCTTTCCTGATCTCACCTTTCCTGGTCTCGCCTTTCCCCGGGTGCTTCTGACTCAGTGGAAAAGCCAGGAAGACACCCACCATCCTTACCAAGATGCAACTAGCCAAGACACCACCACATCACATAATTTCTTCCACCTGTATCACCAGTGACTCAGCCTCCATTAATAGCAGTCATCAGGGACTATTTCACCCTACCTTTCCTCTTGGCCAGAGGCCACCCCATAACCTATGTAACCCACTGAGCTTCATTCAGATCAGTTCGTCCAGCACTGTAGATGCTCTTGAGACTGTGCCACTCTTCTCAGCACTCCACGCATGTGCTGCTGCAAACCGTTGAGGAAGGCAGGAACAAAAGCGGACAGTCCAGCGTCTCTGCTAGTTTTGACATCTGGGACAATTAGCAAAGCCTCCAAGGTGATCTCCTTTCAGGGCTACTGCTGACCAACAAGGGATTTGCATGGTCAGTTGTTTTTTTTTCTCCACTGTGCTTCTGTGTGTTACTTTCCCAAAGATAATTATATGACTCAGGAAGCCAAATGCATACCTCGCATACTTGCAGGAACTGTAACAAGATAGGTGGTGTAGAGCATTTTGAAGCTCTTTGAACATATAAGAGCAGCTGAATTCCCGTGACTTACCTACCCAAACCAAAGCAAGTCCAGGCAATGGCTGCATAGTTTTTGTGGAGCCCTTGCCCAACAAAGGACAAACATCTCCCCAAGAAAGCATTGATCTTGCAGGACTGAGGCACGGACACTTCTTGTCAGGTAAGATTTGCCATTTCTATTTTAACGATTCTTGAAAGATCTTGTCCAAACTGAGGCTGGAACAAGAACATTTTCTACTATGAATGCAAAAAGCAGGCAGTAGTGTGCTTTCTGAGAGGTTACAAGAACAGCACAGAGAAATTATCTTCTCTTAAATAGATAAGTGATAGTGACGGCTAAAATAACCTGTCAGCTAATCACTTGGGAAGACAACTGGCAGAGATGAGATGCGGTGGGGTTTGGTATTGCTAGCTTAGCACAGATAGCTCTGCAAAAGACACAAAGGGAGACACAGGCTTTGCTTCAAGTGCTCTAACATTTGAATTGTTGAATTACAATTCAATTTGCTCATTTTGGAAGAAAACCAGAGAAGGAAGAAAGGGAAATTTCATTCCATATGGTAACCTGGAGGACCTTACAGATCTTAAAGCCCCGCCAAATCTGAGCTGACATGTATGCTGAGCATGTCGTGTACCTTGCCATTAGAGCAATGGTCCTGGAGAGCTGCAAGGTGGTTTGTGGTATCTTGCTGTGCCTGCAGGATGGTTGGGAGAGGCTTGTGACCTCCTTCAGGGCTGTTTCAGGGGGTACCCTTGCTCAGGAGTGAGAGTAAGAGCTTGGCTGAATTGAAGATAGTATTTTCAAAGCTTTTCAAGTTTTTGTTCTGGTTCCTGGGTATTTCTGTAGATGTGTGTTCCTAGTGAGGGATGAGCTCTTGATTTCATTCAAATCATGACATGTAAATAGGGATGTATTTATTGATTTGCCTCCTACCTTTATAACCAAAGGGATATAAATGATATAGAGGAGCTTTTAGCACCTGTTCCCATCAGTGTGGGTGACCTGCGACTTTCTATCTGCCAATATATCCCATGAGACCAGACTGGGACAGGTCCTCCAAAAGGGCTTTGTCATACAGAGGGCTTATTGGAAATGCTTTGGGGTCCCTGAGTGATGCTGGGAGCCTGCCCTGGAGCCCCTTCCTGCTCTGGCTATCCTCACAGCCCTGAACAGAGGCAGAGGGATGGTGGCTGCACTTTGGGAAGAGTCTCTTCAGAGGAGATTGTGTGTTTCCTGTCTCCTGAATGTTTTTTTTAGTCAGGGCAAGGGGACTGATACAACTTGCAGCTTGTTCTGACATGTGCCTGCTGTGTGTAAACTTGCAGCTTTTATAAAAGGGGTTCCTGTCCTGGGGACTATGCAGCCTTCAGGTGCTTCTTGGATTTGGGCTTCTCCTTTAGCTGTTCTAAGATCAGATTAATGATGTATTAGTTTGAGATAACTGCCATGAGATCATGTAATTAACTTGTGATCATGCTCTGTGCCAGCTAGTTGAAACTTGCCACTTCTAAAAAAAAGACTTTCAGACCAGCTACAAATAGAACTTCTTGAATCATGCATTAATATATAGCTCATTAGTCATCTTTTTGGCTAATTAAGGGAAAGCGCATGGTGGGCCATCGTCCTCCCAGTTACATGGGTTTGTGATGTCCCACTCCAAGGTCTGATCCTGCCCTGCTCAGGCCCATAAGTCTTGATCAGACATTCTCATTCCTGCTTGCATCGCCCTTGGGCAGATAAATAGTTGCAGAGAGGTTGGTGCAGAAAGGTGACGCCTTCACAGGGCAGCGATTCCTGCCTGAGAGCAGTTGCTGCTTGCCCGAGCGATGTGACTTCACCTTGGCACTGCTCCCACATTTGGCATACGTGGCCTTTTTGACACATAAAAGTCTTGCTCCAAGCACAGCTGAGGATCAGGACATGTGTTAAATTTTCTGGACTCATTTGGAGTGGGAACTGCTTTGACAGATTCAGTCTGGGTTACCAGGTAGGCACCATAAGGATGTACATACCATTTTGATGAGTATGGAGTTGGACATTTAAAGTCCATGCTTGATGAGAGGAAGACTGTGTTGCTATCCTGGCATTTTTGTACAGCTGGGAAGTATTCTGTGGAAAGGCATCTGTCTAGCAGCATTTAATTCCATGCACGTCTTCTGTGAGGCTGCTTCCCGAGACCTTCTACTGCAGTCTGCCCAAGCTCTCTCCTTCTCCTCCAGCTGGACCAAGCTCTCTACTTTAGTCCCTGCTTCTTGCCTCAGCCTTAGTCCTGCCCTGCCTGCCCACCTCATCCCTTTGGCATGGCAAACGTCCATCCCAAACCCCACAAACTGCTTGGGTGCACAGGTTAGAGCCAGTGCCTTCTTCCACTAGAAAACACACTAGCAACAGCCAGTCCCCACTGTAAGGTTTACAATGTGAGCAGATTTCTTTCCCCAGTCCCACTATCCCCCACCAAACATATCAAACTTCACTCTCTTCAGTTTCCTCCCTGCTGTCACCTACCAAATCTCCTGTGGCTGGTGGACTCCTCAGCTGTCATGTAGCCCTTTCACTTGCTGCAGTCCCTGCCAAGGCTCACTCCTCCTTTACATTGGGCTGTGACATGCTGATGGTGGCTCTGCAGTCACCCACCCTGGCCTGGTCACCAAGCCCTGTGATGGTGTGGCTTGGGGCTGCTTTTCTGCATAGGAACCATCTGTGTACACCCCACACTGCCCAACTTCCTCAGGTCAGATCCTGTTCAGAAGGTTTCACATGTAAGCCCTTAGGTGCTACAAGAGATTGGAAAGATCATTCATCTGAACAAACAAATCATGAAGTGCAAAGGTCTCCAGTTTGCTAGCTGGGGACTCGGACCACCCAGGTGGTATGTAGTTATCACCAGTCCTAGGTGGTCACCAGCCCTAAGTGGTTGTCAGGCCTAGCAATGCCCAGATCAGATTGGACTGAGCATCTCATGAAACTGTGCTCTGCTTTATTCTTCATGGAGGAAAGGAGAAGTAGCTGAGTCTGTGTCTTCTGGAAGATGCTACTGATTTTTACCCCCAGTCAAGTAGGTGGGTGCAGCTAGAGCTCTGCCGTTGAACTGTGCACAAGGAGATACAATAGCTCAGAGAAATGGGAGAATATTCATGCAGTGTCTGCATCTCTGCTCAGCAGCTCCTGGTTTTGATGAGCCATAGGGCTGGAGCCAATTCTGAGGGCAGCACTCAGGCAAATGTTGCGTGCTGCTTCTTGTCCTCCAGACCCTGCATGCTGGAGCATTTAGCATTTCACACTTTAATCTCTTGTCTGTCTGGGTTAGTCTCAGGTCATCAACTTCTATTTTCCTGATGTTCCGGCTGTGAGAATTCTGCAGTTTATGGTACTTAAAAAAAAAAAAGAAAAAAAAAATCTCTGTGCAGCTGCTGAGTGCCCAGAGAGGCTGCATGGCAGATTGTCTTAAATTGGAAATGCTCCAAAAGAGAAGCTTAACGGGATCTCATCCATCATCCAACAGCCACCCCTTACAGATTAGAGGGGTTGTAAAATATTGCTGAAATGGTCATTCCAATATTAAGCTGTTTTATTCTGAAGTTTGGAAGAGATTTGCAGGTTAAGCTGAAAATGGACGGTGGTTTGTGACCATGTGGGTGCTACTAATGTATAGTGAAAGCTATGACACAAAGGGGTCTTAATTTACCCCCTATTATTTTCTTATATTGTATCAGGATATGACATATAGTGGGAGTGTGAGTCGTGGCTTTTCTCATCCTGGTTTTTCTTAGAGGTTCAATCTGTAGGTGTAAAATGAGCTCCCTCTGCCCTAAGTGAAGACTGAACATGGGATCTGAATGCAGGTTCTTTGGAAAATCTGACATTTGATTTGTCTTCTTCTTAAAAGATGAAGGTAATAGGTGTTGACTATTGACTGCAACAAGTCTGAGTGCTTCAAGAAACTACAGCATAAATCCCAGCCCTCAAGAGTCCAGGCAGAGAAGCAATGCCTCTTCCTTCAGCCTTGTGTTTCAGTGAGAAGTCTATTGCATGCACATTAATGCAGCTAGTGGGCCCTGGTCCGTGTTCATACCCATCCCTTTCCCTCCCATCACGTCCTACTGGGTGGCTGCAGTGGAGAGGAGGCACAATGGATGTTCTCTAGAGAGACAGGGACCACAAACCCATCCCTGACCCTGTGATGCTGGCCCTGAAGACCTAATATGACCAGTCTCTGCTGGCACCAAGTGCTGCTGTGAAGGGAAGTGATGAATGCCCCAGAGCTATGGCAATGACTGAGGTTTTTGATCTTTAAGGTGTTTCTCATTGCTGGTATTATTGTCCCAAATAAATTTTGTCCTTTGCTTTCTCTAATATTGTTTGGACCTCATGCATTGGTAAAGTCAGAAGTTTTACATTTGCAATTAGTCTTTTGTGTGATGGGAGCCCAGGACTCATGTCTGTATAATTTTATGACTACATGATTCTGAACAGAGGGGCACAGCAGGCAAAGAGCTGAGGGATAGAGGTCTGCTTTTTCCTTCTTTCAGAGAAACAGGTGACTATGGAAAAGCCATTTTATCTCCTCTTCTGTGTTGATAAATTGCTGTTTCGTTCTTTCTCTCTTATACTTTTATTGAACTTACAGACAAACCTCTCCCTTGGTAAGCAGGAAGAATAAATTGCAGCAGTACACATTGGCAAGATGCCTTTCAGTAGTAGAGCTGTACAAATAATAGGTTTTTTAATTTCAGTGGCTGAATGGAAAAATTATAAATATTTTTTGGTTTGGGTCACCCCCTAAAGGAGAATGTTTCTTTTCTTTGATTTCTTTTCATAAGCATTGCACAAGACACTCTGGTTTGAGATTATTTCGTGCTTTTCATAACTTTTTAAAAAAAAAGGAAGAAAAAAGAAAATAAAAAGCAAACTAGGTCACTTTCAAACTAAAAATGTTGTTTGAAAGAACAACAAAAAATATTTCATTTTAAAACTGTCAAAATGCAGCCTTATAGCTTTTCTTAGAACTTTTCCTCTTCTCTTTCAGCTAAGCCCCAAATTCACCCAGAGTCTTGGTACCTATTCATTGCTCTTCAGGTGAATCTGCTACATAAAAAAAACCAAAACAGTGAAGCTCCACCTGCATGTGGCAGTGACCAGCCCCGCCTGATGCTCAGCAAACACATATGCACAAGTGTTTAATTCTACTTGATTAAGGTGTTAAGCAAGAGACCGTGTGAAATGACCTCTTGCAAGTCTGTCTGGCCAGGGAAGCACCAATACAGCCATGATTCACCCCGGTGAGACCAGCAGTGCTCTGGGGCAGGGAATCAGTCCAGGAGCCATCAAGGAGATGTGCTGATATAGGGATGTTGCCCTTTCCCACAGGCCCTCCAGCTCCAGCATCTCCCTGCTGATGGGATGATGGCTGCAGTATGGCAGTGTTTGGGAAATGCAGTGGTGGTGTTTTTCTTTGTCTGGTTTCCTAAGGGAACAGTGCTGGTGTGATCGTGTGTTTCCATATCTACCTGCCCATCCCTCCCAGGAGCACTCAGAATTCAAGACCCTGGCAGCATTAAAGAATGACAATGAAAATCAGGGACTGAATAAAGATGCACAGCTTCCAGTGTGGCAGGTGCGTGAGGACTCACCTCACCATGAAACCAGCTCCATCAATGTCATTTGTCATCTGGGTTTGGCTCAGACAATGTTGGGAAATGTCCCCATTGTCACGTCCTCTTCAGCATCTTCCCACAGAAGCAAAAAAGCTCTGCAGTAACTTTTTGTTGCACCCCAAGACTGTTGCAGACTTCCCTGATGAATTAGAGGTCGTTGAGTCTGGAAGGACTCCATACCCTCACAAATCCATGTAACTCTGAAAATTTAGGGATGGATGAAATGCCCTTGTTTGCTTATCCTGACAGGGAATCACAAGTCCAAGGGGTCATGGGGGGAAAATGCCTCCATATATTTCCATGGACTACCAGCTGAAGCAAACTGTGGGTAGCACTGAATGGGGGATAGACAGGAAAATAATTCCGTGTCTGTACCATGAAGGGAGTTTTTAAGATCAGGATCTCCAGCTTTGACTGCTCTTTAACTCTCCATCCTTCCCTGGTGGCTTACAGCCACAACTCCAGGGTTGGAACAGCTGCAAGAGCTAAGTGGCCAGTGGTAGCATCAGCTTGTAATGTGTAACTGATAACTCCCAGCCTGTAACTCCTGTCATGGAGGGGCTGGGACACAAGAACAAGAGTCAGCACCCCTGCCCACTCCACTTGTCAGCTGGGACACTGAGGCACATTCAGGCTGGGCACGTAGGGCCAAGACACTCATCCCCGATGAACATCCTCATGGCACATCACACTGCTCAGAAATAAATCCCCATCCCTGCAAATATTGTTCTGGACTAAAATAGTGTGGTCATCAGGACTGGGGAAGTGATTGTCACCCTGTATTCAGCACTGGTGAGGCTGCACCTCAAATATTGTGTTCAGTTTTGGGCCCCTCACTGCAAGAAGGGCACTGAGGGGCTGGAGCGTGTCCAAAGAAGGAAAACAAAGCTGGTGAGGAGTGTAGAGCAGAAGTCTTATGAGGAGAAGACGAGGGAACTGTGTTTGTTTAGCCTGGAGAGAATGGCTGAGGGGAGACCCTCTCCCTCTCTACAACTGCCTGAAAGGAGGTTATTGTAGTGAAGTGGAGGTCAGTCTGTTCTCCTAAGTAACAGGAGATAGGACAAGAGGAAATGTCCTCAAGTTGAGGCAGTAGAGGTTTAGATTGGATATTAGAAAACATTTCTACACCAAAAGGGTTATAAAGCACTGGAACAGGCTGCCCAGGGAAGTGGTGGAGTCACCATCCCTGGAGGTATTTAAAAGATGTATAGGTGTGATGCTGAGGAACATGGTTTAGTGGTGACCTGGCAGTGCTGAGTTAATGGTCAGACTTGGTGATCTTAAAGGTCTCTTCCAACCGAAAAAAATTATATGGTTCTATGATGAGGAATTTCTCAGTGTTGGTCACACTGACAACAGAATACTGGAAGAGGTCCAAGCATTGGTGGCCTTTTGACACGGCAGGGAGACTTGTTGATGTGATACATCAGGGCTTGGCAAAGTCAGCCTTGGTCCAATAGTCCCCCCTGAGCCATGTGATTTCTTTTATTTTCCTTTTTTTTCCTGAAATTTTGACATCTTCCTCTGCTGAGGGAAGCTTCTCAGCAGCTAGCCACAATGCAGACCATGACAGGCACTCAGAGTATCTTCTGGTTATTCCCCAGAGAGAGCGGCAGGAGGCTTTGCAAGCAGATCTTTGATGCTGCAGATCAGAGATGGATCCTGGTGAAAACTGGAAGCTGGATGAAACCAACTGGTTGTCTCATGGTGGGATCCATTCCTTTGCCATTGTGAAAGGAGGTAGGACATGATCGCTGTTTTTTAATCCACACAGTGAATGTGCTGGGAGCCTTCATGATGTGCTGCTGCCCTTCACTGTGCTCGCAGTAGTCTCAGATGTTTTGCTGTTTATGTCCAGAACAAGACAGTACTCAGTAGAAGTTTGGAAAGGTCTGATCAAAGCTGCAGTGTTTTGCCAGGAGCTGGCACACTGACACAGGCACTCGATCTGTGACTCGATCTGCAGATTACAGTGTCTGGGAAGGAGTGAGGAGGAGAGCTGGTAAAATGTCCCCTTTTCTTCAATCATATTTGCATGGGACAACCTGGGATGGCTCCAGGGAGACATGCTGTCCCAGCACTGCCAGGAGGACCAAGGCCTGTCCCAGCTAGGGCTCCCTGTGCAGGACCATTCAAGATTTCAGCCCACCTTTGCATGACACAAGACCTTGCAGCCCAAGGCTGAGATCCGTGGCTCTCCAGAAACAGCCAGTGTCAGGAAAGCACTTAGGACAGATGCAGTGGGAAGCAGACAGCGGAATTATTTCCTCTATTGATTAATCTCTACCTAATTTCCAGACAGGTGCTGTAATTTCCATTTAAATCTCTGTTTGAACATGTAGCAGAAGCATCCACTCGTGCCCCCCTGCTCAGCCCCAACTCATCACCTTGTCACTGGAGGTCCCCATCCCTCAGGCCAGTACAAGCTGCCCCTGTTTGTCCAAAGCTCCTTGTTTGGCCCAGACACACTGTGCCCCGGACTAAACCCAAAATAAGCCCACAGCCTTCCAGATCACGGTGCCTTGGGAACGGAAACATTTTGCTTTGATAAAATGCTTTGCTTATCTCCATCTGTTTCCCTCGGCTTCCCGCTGATAACCCAGATGCCTGGGGAAGGGGGCAGTCTGAGATGCAGCATCACCTCTTTTTCCATGAGAATTAAATTAGATTAAGAGGTTTATGCTTTTGAACCCAGCAGCCTGCGTTCGGTCTCCCCAGCCAAGCACCACTGGGTGGCATCCTTATGACAGCACATCTGCTGCTTCTGCAGATACCCAGCCGAGGGTGGCTCCAAGGGACCAGCACAGGGATGCTTGCTGCAGTCCCTCCTTTTTGACCATTAGCACAACCTCTGTTTCTGATATTTTTTTCTAAAATCTTCACTATGTGTGTGGTCTGTGCTACCATTTATAGGTTGGGTTATCCTGTTGGGTTTGGGATCCTGCTGTGCTTGGATCTGTAATGCAGAGTAGAGCAGAGCCATTGCCATCAGGAATTTATAAAAATCCAAACCAGTTAAATGTGGATATAAATTTGCCTTTGGTTTTGTATGCATCCCGTTGCTATCCTAAACTGGTACCTCACAGCTTTTTCTAACTGATGGGCCTGACAGTATTTTATAGTGGAGGGCAAGATCTCTTAGAAAATGTCACAGGTATGGATTACCGTATGATGTCATGCAACTTGCAACTTGTCTTCTTAAACATTGTCCTTGAAGCTCTTAGGAACAGTCCACAGATTCCAGACCAAAAGTTTTTATTAATCTAATCCATGTGTTGAATAATTGCCATGAACTTGAAAGGCCAAATCCCCCCCCAAAAAACAATAGAAGAAAAAAACACTCTGCATTGTTTTTGTTTTGTGTGTTTTGTTTGCATTGCTTTTTTTTTTTTTAATATAGCAGCATTTTGACATGGCGAGAAATGTTCAAAAATAACAAATTCCCCAGCAACTCCAAGGCACAAGTGGCATCTGACACTTGGCCACATGCTCCTATGTGGCTGGAGGGCCTTCTGTCAGTGAGGGATCCCTGTGTGCTGTGCTCTGCAGCTGGAAGCAGGCAAGGATGGGTTGAGTTATGGTGAGGTTGGGTTTAGGATCCAAAATAATCTCCCAGAAGCTTTCAGTGAGAGATGTCACTGGCTTGGGAGTTTCCAGAGCTCGTGGTGTAACCTGCCACAGGGACGGAGTTACAGCAGTGTTATTATCAGATGACTCAGGGGTTTGCTTAGCCCTTGAAAAATCCCAGATGGAGCATTTTCCTGCTCCTGCTGGTTAAACCTACTGCAGCTGCCGTTGCTGGAGAAGACTGTAGCTGTGGGCAGGATGCTCCTGGAGATGCCCTGAGACCTGAGTGAGCTAGGGAAAGGGAACAGAGGGCTCTGGCACAGCCAAGAAGGGGATCCCAGCATGGGCAGAGATGAGGCAGTAGAGTTCTTGCTCTTTGGTAATGCTGGAGGGGGATAAGGGTTCATCCAGCCAAGTCTGCACCTTGAACTGACTCCAAGGTTTTTCAATAACAGCTGGATTAAAATAAACACAAATACAAAGGCTGTCAGGGGTGAAGTGGAAGCAAGCTGAGGTGCAGCATGATTAAACCAGCATTGTTACCCCAGCTCTCCACACCTCTTTCTCCAGCTGACCTTTCCAAGCATTTTTTCTTCTTCCCTCAGACAATGAGCTCTCTGAAGGTGGCCCAGCCCTCTTTGCTCTGGATCAGCTGGGTAAGTGTATGCGTGATACATTTTCCTCTTCTTTTTTTTCCTATGTAATTAGGAGATGATTTAAAACACAGGGCAGCTGCTGAATGCTTTCTGCTGCATAAATTTATCATCACTGGTGTCTCCTTTCTCTGTTGCTTTTGAAGGCCATCCATCAGAGGGATGGGACAGCATGATAATAGATGTGTTTAGTACCTTTCTGTATTAAATTATGCAGATTTTTTTCCCCTGGGAGAGAAGATGTCACCTTTCTGGTGCAGAACGTTCTCAGATGGTGCTGCTTTTTGGCTGGGGGTTTGAAGCTTAGCCTACAGCTGGCACTGAAGCTTCTGTGACTTTCTGGTGCCTTGCAATTCAGTGAGGTGGTTTTTTTTCCCTCTGGGAGTCAGAAGTAGAGACGTATAAAGCAAGAATGAAGAGTAAGACATCCAGGGAGAAAACAGCCTCAAATAGGCATGGGAAACCTGTGGTTTCAGAAGCTGATTCCATGAAGGAGTCCTAAATCCTGTCAGTGACCTCCCCTTAATCGCAGGGCCAAGGTCAAGAAAGATGTGTTGCTCAGGAGTTAGAGGTGCTTAAGGTATGGTGGGCATGAAGACCTGAGCTGCACCCTGGAAAGCTTATGCAGGAGGTCTGACATGCAGGGAAGGGGGAAATCAAGACTCCAGTCCTTCCTGAGAAGATGGGTTGGATATGGAGCATGCTGGAAAGTGCAAATTAGATGAGTTGGGAGAGACGTCAGACTCAGGTCTGTGCACCCTGCCTTGCTCTTTGGCAGCATGTCAGGACTGTCCCCACACACTGCAATGCTTGTCACCTTACATGACAGAACCCCGGCCATTCCTCTCAAGGAAAAGGCACCCTCCAGTTTCAGGGCAATGGATACTCCACTCCTATCGATATTCAAAAGTCTGGACATGATTCTGGGTGGTCAGCTTTAGATAGCCCTGCTTGAATAGAGGGTTTGAACCAGATGTCCTCCATTTTTCCCTGACAGCCTCAACCAGTCTGTGATTCTGTGACTTCCCCACTGCTCTTGAAACACACCTTGTCCCCACTAAGGATGGTCCCTGTGCATTCACTGGGCTGCTCACCACATCTGGCACTGGTGGAAATTTGGGGTAGGAGAGTAAAACTGCAGGAGTCCAGGATGGTGTTTTTTATGATGTGTATCCATCTCTGCTGCTAAGAACCTGGTTCTTGAAAATGTTCCTACGAATACAAAAATGCTGATAAACTGTGTGATGCCTTGCTGGTGTTAGAAGGTGAGGCAGCGCCAGCAGCTGTCCTCATTGGCAGTCTTCTACACTTGGTCGTATTTTAAAGGAGTTCTTGTGAGCTCTCCACTTGGTGTCAGAATAAAGACTGCTCTGACATATGTTCACCCAGAGGAGTGTCTAACAGGGGATGGGAATAAAGCCAAGAGCCTTCCCTTGGCTGCCTCATTCATTACCTGATTGATGTTAAAAGAAGTCAAGTAACTTTACAATAAATTTTCTGTGGCACAGCTTCACCAGCTCCTTTTCTTCTTGATAGTTCCCACCTTATCCCTTGACCAGTGCCTTCCCTCAGTGACACATACCTGTTTCTTAGCAAATCCTCCAAGTCTTAGCAAACATATGCAGTGACAAAGAACAAGCTCCCTCTCCCAAGTAGCAACATTTGATTGGTTTTAGCTGAGTAGTAAAGAAATGCATTAGCAGCCTAATGCATAGGCAGATATTTTAGGTATTGGAAATGAGGCTTGTGGTGACCCCTGGTCAAGTGGCAGGATCCTGGAGGGACAGGGATCAGGGCTGTAAAATGGGACAACTGACTTCCTGGCATTCTCCTCGTGTTAATGGGAAAATAATCTGTGCCATCCAGCACGATTCATTGCCTGCTGCAGTGGTGGTTGGCATCTCCCAGGGCTTCTGCACAGCCCTGCTCTCAGACGAGGGGCAGAAAGAGCTCCTTGAACACAGTTTTCCTCTGCACAGCAGTATTAGACATCTCTCAGTCTGCAAAAGATTATTCAAACCAGTGCTTGTATCACCTTACATTTCCACTCTGCTTTCCAAACATAGCACAAGATGTGATTGCTCCATCCAAGGTAGACAAGACAGACAAAGGATGTGAGATAGCAGAACAAGTAATGGAAAACTGATCTCTCCTCTTGCCTTCCTCCCAGCTGGTGAGTTTTCAGCTGGATCAGTCTCCTGACCTGAGTCATGTGCAGCTGCATGGTCTGCAGTGCCAGGCAAGCAAAGGGGGTAAGAACAAACACATATTGGAGGGGAAGAGGACAAGACCATCCCAGCAGCAGCTTTGGATTTATGCTGTATTGAAGTGATTGTGTAATCAGGGCCTGGGAGTATCAGGTCAAAATTACTTAGCCCTGGTAAGACCAGCCCCTTGAACAGCAGGAGACGTTAATAGAAGAGCAGAAAATAAAGTGGCATGATAACAACACCCCAAGAGAAAACATTAATATCGTAATAAGGTATTATCACCATAAAAATCACACAAAGGCAAGTCTGAGGAAGACTTCAAGAGGTCAGTTACACCTCCCTCCTGCCTGAAGGCAGGCTTCGAGTCTTCTGTTCACCCATCACCCCGCACAGAGGGCCAAATGTCCTAGCAGCCATCCCAAGCAATTCACCCCAGTGCTTCACCGCACTGGGTCTTCCTGGTGCCGAATTAAATTTCTGTAATTTAAGTCAGTTATGCATTATGCTGCCAAAGGCAGGCATAAGCAGAGAAAAAGCTTTCCACAGGTCAGACTGAGAGATTCTTGTTGTCTGTGTGGGTGCTGGAGGAGGATCCCAATGGAGGATCACTGAATCACATCCTTTTTTTCCTGCTCATCAAGTCTGCCTTGACCCCTAGTCCTGCATCCAGCTTTCTAGCAGCTTGTCCCAATTGCAAACATAAAAAAACACGCTTGGTTTTGAGTCATTCATAGAAATGCTGATCAGTGCCAGATTTAACAGAGGGTGTTTGCGTCACCTCATGCCATGAGTAACTAACCTCCAAGAAAGGTTTTGACCAATCATGCATCCAGCTTTCCATACTTTCTTCTAGTCCAGATGTACCTCTCTTGCTTATAGTGATAACATATGACACAGTATCATAAGCCTTACTTATACACCAACATATACAACATCTGCACCTCCCCCCTCATCTACAATGTTTATTACCTCATTGCAGAAGATTGGATAAGTCTGACCAGCTCTGTTCTTGCTGAATCTGTCTGGCTCTTAGTCACATCCTCCTTTTCTATGTGTTTGCAAAGCCTTTGGTTGTTCAGTGCTTCCAAGGATGGAATCAACAATGACTAGGAAATCACTTCCTAATTTTTCTTTCTTTGCTTGACTTAAAGACTGGTGCTCTGCTTGCAATGTCCACCCTTTGGAAACCTCTCTGTGGTCTGTGGCTGTGTAAGTTAGTGCATGGCTCACCTGTACATTGAACAGTGAGCACATTTCTGAGATTCCCTGGAGAAGTACAAGACAAGGGAGGCAAAGGCGACTGAGGGACAGAGCAGCTTCTGTGAAAGCAGACATTAGGTGAACAACAAATTGCTTATGTGGAAAAGAGATGCTTGAAGGAGGATATGGTAGAAGTACAAGAATTGTGAATGGCATTGAAGTAAATAAGTGCAAGAAAGACATGGACGTATTGGAGATAGTCCAGCAAAGAGCCACAAGGGTGTAAAAGGGACTGGAGCATCTCTCCTATGAGGAAAGGCTGAGAGACCTGGGTCTCATCAGTGTGAGAGGGGAAGGCTCTGGAGGATCTCATAAATGTCTATAAATACCTGTAGGGATGTTGTAAAGAGATCAGAATCAGGCTCTTTTCAGTGGAGCCCAGTGCCAGGACCACAGGCAATGGGCACAAACTGAAATACAGGAGGTTTTCTCTGAACATCAGGAAACACCTTTTACTGTGAGGGTCACTGAGTGGTGGTACAGGTTGCTCAGGGAGATGGTGGACAATCCATCCTTTTGAGATACTGTAAAGATGTCTGGACAGCTGGCTGTAGGTGGGTTGAGCAAGTGGGTTGGACCAGATGACATCCAGAGGCCCCTTCTGACATCAACCAGTCTGAGATTGTGTGTAATAAGGAAAGGTTTAGAACAACCCGAAGGAAGTATGTCTTCACACATAGCACAATTACAGCTTGCTGCCACAGAATGTCCAGGGTGCCAAAAGTATGAATGGGCTCAAAAAGTGATTAGAAAATATCATGGAAAAAAGGTCTATGTAGAGATGCAGCTACAACCTCTGGCTCGGGAAGGGAAAGGGGATCACATACTAGATGAAAAAGCATTTGTGTTAGTCCTGTTCCTTGTATTTTCTCTGCGTAATCTACGTCAGAGAGAGGACACCGGGCGCTCTTAAATTTTTGTATGATCCAATGTGGTCCTTCTTGTCTTCCCTTAGGTCTTCTGTGACTAACCAGAAAAAAAAATAACCAAAGCAAACTCACACCTCCTCTTCCTTTCCCTTGTTCATCTGTCTTTCCTCTCCCACAGCTTTGGCTGCTGGATTTCAGCAGATATTAATCAGATGGTGACTGTTGTGTTCCTTTTGTTCTGCAAATGATTAAAACAGAACATTTCACACTTGCTTTGTGTCCCAGTGGAGGAATGCTGCATTGTCTCCTTGGCAAGCCCCAAGGTAGAATTTCTGGCCACGGAGAAAGTGAGGTCAGGGAGAGAGAAACTCTCTCAATAGGGCAATATTTGCAGTCTGCTTCACTGTCTCACTCCTGTGCTTGTCTTTTCCCCATCTTCCATTCCCTCATCCCTCCCCTTTTTTCCACCTCCTTCCTACCACAGTGTCATTTTTTTCTGCTTGCTGCTTTACAATTATTTAGTGGAATAGCAGAAAAAAAAGAAAGAAGACTAGTTGAAAAATGAAAGGTGAAAGCCCCCAGCCCAAAAAGACTTGGGTAGACTAATGTGACAAAATGGAAAAATAAAGTGGGAGTGGGGGTTATGAACCTCATTGTGCCAAAATCAAGATGAAAAAGCTTGTGTAGGAGATGCAGTATCTCAGTGGAAGCCCGTAGGACCTATGCCTCACATTTCCCGACAGCTGACCAGAGGAGGGATTAGCTGGCTTTGCTATTTATACCTGCACCCTGGGTATGGTCAGCCTGCTGCTCCCCACAATGGCAGCTTGAAGGAAACACTGCCTTTGTGATACTGTCTACCATAGGAATAAATACGCCCAGGAATGAAATCCCATTGGATAAATAAAAAGGGAAGGGAATAAAAAGCCCCGGTTCCTGCCCTGTTTGTTCCCACTGCTTCGTAGCCATCCAGCTGTTTCTTTTTCTTTATTGTCCTGACCTCATCCCATACTGGAGAAAATCCAGAGAGTGAGTGCTCTGCTTGGCTGTCATCTGCCAGAAACGAAACAGGTCAAGTTATTAGAGAAAAATGAAAGCTCTTTGGCAGAACTGGAAAAACAGATGTGCAGAGATATTTCTGCTGCCTCCAAATACAATGCTGCCTGTTAAGTGTGTATCAGAGGGGACCTGATAAACATGCACAATAGTTTCTGTGAAAATTTTAACAGTGGCTATTAATTTATCACAATAAGTTTCTTTCGGGCTCCCTGAGCTGCTGAGCTCACTGGCTGTCTGGTAGCGAGATTACCTAAAAACCTACTTCAGATGCAGTTTAGGAAGCACTGCTCCAGCGCTGCAAGAGGATTCGCCTCTGCTCAGTAGCTAGAGATGCTTCAAGGATGCTGAGGAAGAGTAGAAGGGTCTCTGCAAAGCAGGTGAATCCTGTGACTATCAAGAAGAGGTAGGATTGTCTCCCTGAGACAATGGTAAGGGCATCTTTCATGTCAAAGGCTTTGTGGCTTTTATTTACTAAATTCACCTGGGTCAAGCTTTCTACACAGTGTATTCTGGTTTCTTGATTCTGCTCTACAATGCACACTGGTTATTTGTTCTATCCTCAGTGGTGGTGGTAATGGGGCTGTAACTCTCTGGCTGCCCATCAGCCATCATTAAAAGCAGCAATGACAGCAAGAACTGAAACTGCATGCAGGCATTTGGGGTTGTCACAGTGTCAGGCAGAGCAGGACAATTATTTGTTTGCTTGCAGCATTAGGAATCTGTGGGATTACATGCATGGGTGGGTGCAAATGTAATGAGTGTCAATACCCGAGTGCACTTGCAGGTTAGGGTGACCGTGTCCCTTCTGCAGGGCCTCTGTGGTCCAGCCCTGGGTTTGGTGGTAGCAACCGCTTAGAGGTCCCTAGGCATGGGGATGGCACAGGGATGATGATCCAGGGGCTTCTAATGGCTGAGCCAGGAAGGCACCTGGAAATGCTTCTCCTTCCAGTGCAGCTCACTGAGATGCTTGGGAAAACCAGGAGAGGTATTTGCCATGGCAGGGTAAAACAGATATGTTCTTCCAGCCTGCAGGTTATGTCTGTCTCCTGGACCTGTAGTTACACAGAAGAAGCTGGAGTGAGGTAGTGAAGAGAGATGGAACTGTCAGCTTCGCTTCACTGACTGACAATTGGAGTTTTGGTGGCACTTAATCCTGGCTTGAGCAGGTTAGGTGGAGCAATGAACTTCTTACTCTCTTCAAATTCAGTGGGAGAATAACATAAAAGATGAAAAAAAATATATATAAATAATGGAGCTCTTCTGAAATTCATTGTGGGAGCGACATATTTAATATATTTGATATATATATATTTGTATAATCACTGGAGCTGCAACGTGGAGAAGCTTGAGCTGTGGTTGCCTTGCCTTCCTGGGCAGATACAGCTCCCCAGCAGTTATCAGGTGTGTCAAACCACAGAGGGATGAGAGAACTCCCTCTCCAATCTGCCATGCTTATTTTATTAAATTAAAATCAGTTAGAAACATGCATTAGAAAATTAATAACGTGGGGGAAAAGAGAAACAACACTTTTACCTAGGCAGAAAAAAAACCCTGTTTTTCTTGGAAACGTAGCAGCATGGTTCCTGAGGGCCTTGAGATGCTATTGAAAGACAAGACAGCAGATAATCCTTTTTCTTGACATTTCTTCTTCTAGCACCAAAATCATCCCTGATCATTAAGCAGCAGTAGGCAGAAAGGGAACATAGACCATGGGGCCAGAATGAGAAATAAAATAAGCCCTTGGACAGGCTAGGACTGCTTGGCTGCAGGTAGTACAGCCAGATCACACTAGAATCATCCAGTCCCCCATGACACAGACTGTGAAACAGAATAGCCCGAATATTAATATGCCCCATTTTGCCCAACTGAATGATAAAGTTAGAGCAGGAGAAAAAGTAGTGCTTGAACTGTAATTTTCAACAGGGCTTGGTGAGCAGTGTCCTCATCTAACTGCATCCACTGCTGTGAACAGGTAAGGGGAAAAACCCATTCACCTTCATTTACAGGTGAGCAGGTTCATGGTTTGCCTGTAACTATAAGCAAAGCTAGCATGGGGGAGGTTGGAGAGAACAGCTATACAACCTGAAAAAACAAAGGCCAGTTCTTCCAGGGGACTGAGGTGTCTAACTTTATTGTCAAGGTTTCCCATGATTTTGAAGAGAATTTAGCATTTAAAAACCTGAATTTGGGCCCCACTTGCTTTGAGATACTCAGGGCATCCTGAGGAGACAGGGGAACTGAACAGGCAGGGGAAGTCTGGTACCTTAACCACTAGCCTGTGTTTTCTCTCCTGGGGAAGGCTAAACTGTGTGCCAAGGATGTGATGGTTCCCTCGCCTGCCCCTGGAACAGTGGAGCATTTGCAATTCTTTGCTCTCCTGCTTCAGCATTACCCCAGCTTGTAATAGGTGACCTCAGCAAGAGAGCTAATTAGGTGCCTCAGTTTCAAAGCTCCAGAGAGACAACTGCTGGAACAGCACCCAGCTGTCACCTTGCCTTGCACGCCAGCATGGAGGGAAGGGGACTCCTGAGGCTCACACATGAAACATAGTTCTGGGGTAACTGTTGCTTTGGAAGATGTGTGAATGTGGGAACAGAGGAACCCAACTTCACCATCAACATTTTTTCTTCCTTTGCCTGTTTCCTATGTCCTATAGTTTGCCCATGTCTTGCACCTAAGCAAAACCCAAACTTTGAGCAAAGCTCAGGTTTTTGATTCCAAAAGGCTGCTGTGATTCACAGCAGGCTCCCAGCACCTTGGAGCTGCCAGGAGTCCCTGCTGCATCCATTCTGCCCTGCAGTGATGACCCTGGGCCAGCTCCTGTCCTGCTGTGCCCCTTTACAGGGCTGTGGTGGCATTGAGTGCACTCCTCTTCATCTTGTTGCTCCATTTCCACCTACTTTTATCCATTTGGCAGAGAAACCACTGTCATTCTCTTTGCTGCTGAAAATCTTGTCTGTTTTAAGAGATGGGAGAAATGAATGGGTAATTGTGGCATCACTGGGCATATTGCTGGACTGAAGGAGGTGGCAGCAATAAGAAGGGGAAACTCAAGCAGAGTGTTGGCAGCACCAGTCATCCAAGAAGAGGTCTGTCCTTTGGGGCAGATGGACTGCTGAACCCAGTTTGTGCTCACAGGTCTCCGAGGAGGGGAATGAAGCATGGTGCACACACCCGGAGAAATGTTTTACTCTGTCTCCTGTGCCAGAACCTCAGCAGCAGGGCTAATGTGGGATGTGGAGACAAAGTGGTGGCTCCAGCTCTAATGAAAACACATCCCATAGGGCTGGTGTACCGAACAGCAAAGAAACTACAAGCTGACCAATGTCCTGTGTCCCTGTTACTGCAAGGCTTGTGCTCAGCATCTGCTGTAAATCCCTTGCTGTTAGGGGATTTGTAGATCTACTGCTCATCTGAAAATGCGTGATGAAGGAGACGGAGGAAAGCGGCTGAATTTAGGATTGGGAAGCTGCATTTAAGAACAAGGGCTGCCCTGACTCCACGCGGGCTAGATAAAGCCCAGTCGCTCCCCTGTAACAGCCATCAGCTTCTCCAGGCGCGGGGGGAGCAGCTGGAGCCCTGGGAGAGAGGAAGGGTGCTTGGGGTTAATGCACGGGCTTGGTTCTCAGGGTTACTCCTCTAAACTGTCCTGCGAAGCTTGGGGTGGGATTCGGGGAGCCTGTATTGGTACCTAGAGTGGGATTTAGGTCTCAAGCATCCCCAAGCACGAGGTGGCTGCCCCACAAGCTCATCCATGGGAACATCCAGCTGTCTGCGGTGGCTCCATTTGGGGCGGAGAA
>VWZY01004389.1:217153-230769 GCA_013399075.1 Chloroceryle aenea
GCGCCGGGGAAATGTTTCCAGCTGGACCCGGAGCGGCCGCTCGTGTTTCCGCAGCGGCGATCGCAGCGTCCCCGTGGGTCCCTCAGCGTCAGGCGGTCACCGATCGGAGGGGCCTCCCGGGAGCACGCACCGGGGTGACGGCGGCTCCCGTCCCATCCCGTCCTGTCCCGCCGCGGGGTGCGTGGGGCGGGCAGGGCCGGCGGGCAGGGTGAGAGNGGCAGGGTGAGAGGCAGGAAGGGCCTCCCACGCGGGAGAGCGTTTTCTCACGTTGTTGTTGCAGGGGGATGGTGAGAGGGAACTTTTATATTTAACCTTCCTACCCCTGCAAGGAGAACAAAGATAAACTCCCGTTTAAAGAAGAAAAAAAAAAGGAACATTGAAAGAGAAGGAAAAAGAAAATCCACGTGAATTTAACTGGAATCCTCCTGCCAGGTTTTGTGATTCATAGTTTTAAATACAGGAAAGTCTCCTCTTGGTCGTTTTCCTCTTTCGATGGAAAGAGAGGTGGTGTTTTTTTCTCTTTCCTGGTGCTGTGTGAACGTCCCGGGAGCGAGGAGAGCAGCTGCCGGCAGAGCAGCACCCGCCTGCCGGAGACCCAGCTCTCTCTGCTGAGGCGTCTGCGAGGCCCTTACCGGGCATCCACAGAGCTGAGGGTTTGTCCTTTTTTGTGTGTGTAATAATAAGCGTAAAAAGCTGCTGCAGAGAGGGGTGTCCGTGAAGATGAAGAGTCCCCCGATTTTTCCGTGTGCACAGCTAGCTGACGGAGCTGTTCCTGCTCACAGGTGTGTATGGAGATATGTAATTTTATATATATTCTCTCTCCCTCTATTTTTACATGTACGTAGAGATATATAAAAATACATGTAGATGTATTTTTAATGGTTACATATATGTCGATGCATATGACTACATATGTAAATACAAAATATACTACATATATTTTAATATGTGTATATATATGATATATATATGTAGTCATTGCTGATGTCTGGAAAAGCTCTTAAAAGGCTCCTGTAAATGCATTATCAAGCAATGCCCGAGTGGTGAGGGCAGGAAATATCTTGTGCGTGAGAGCCCACAATAAAACCCTCTCTGGGGTCATGCTGGGTGTATGCCATGGCCCCGCATCAAGGGGTCACATCCTGCCCTGCCTTCCTCATCCCCAGCAGTGGTGTGAGGGGATGAATTTAGGGTGCTGGTTTTATGTTGTTATATAGGGACAGTTGTGCTCCCCAGCATTGCTGGGGCTGGACCCCTGAGTTTCCGCAGGATGTGTGGTGCAGGTGGGAGTGCCCCCCCATCACTTACAAGTCCATCCTCCTCTTTCTCTGTTCTGATGTCCATCGTTCCCCTTTACTCTCTGTGAGCGTTTGGCAGGGGAAGATTTGCTTTCCTTATTCTTTTGGAAAGTACTTGGCTGCTGGAGGACAGCTTCAGCTCAAACAAGCACGTGCTGTTTCTCTGAAGCCCTGATATTTGAAGGATTGGTGGCTGCCCTTACTTTCCATTTTCATGCAGCTACGACATTGCGGACAAGTGTAGGGACTGTTCTTGCAGTCCTGGCCCCATGCAGTGATCTGGACCAAGCCCTCTGCACATCAGCATCCTGGGCGGAGGTGCTGATGCATGGAGACAGCTCTGGTGGGCCTCAAAAGAGCTTTTCTGCAAGGAAGCACCAGCACATTGCTCAAGGCATTGTATTTCTCCAGCAAAGAGACTCTGAAGGGAGTTTGTGGGGATACCAACAGAAGCCCCAGCAAAGGTGTGCATGGGGCTGCCTGGGGGTTCAGGCTCAGCCATACTCTTCAGTTGCCCAGGGAGGATTCAGGATGACGGGGAGACAATACCACTGACCATTGCAGCTTTCCTTTGGGGAAATGAAAGCCTGATGGTCTTCAGTGCCATTATTTTTTCATACTGATAGGTGTGTATCTTGCTTTAAAGGCCAGATCTGGTATAAATGTTATTTGATGCTTAGGTGGGAGAACGTGCCTTGTGCAGCCTCCTGGACCTGGAAACCATTAGGAGGATGGCTGCATGCTTGGGTTTTCACACAGAGACTATCTGCTAATGTAATAGTCCCAGTGGAAATTTTAGTGCTCGGGAATATTTTGCGGATTTGGGAAAAATCCCAAGAGGATTTTTGGTTTCATATAGCAATTGCTTTTTGGCAGCTTTGGGATGGATGTAATCTGGTTCCCATTTGTGTCCTGATTTTTTAAATGGAACAGCCTGCCTTCAGCTCAGGGCAGAAGTAGAAATAGATGGAAGCAGATAGAAAATATTAGTAATAACAAGAACAACATCACCTCTATAAAAAATAAATGGTTAGATAAAATTTTCTACTGAAGTGTTGCATTTAGGAAATGTTTCTATTCTTTTTTGGTCCTTTAAGTGACTTTTTCAGTAGATGGGATACTGCTGTGGGTGTAAATCTGGAGTGAATCTTTAGAAGCTGGTGATATCTCTGGATTTGGACCAGTGCATGTGAGCACAAGAGTTTTGCCTGACAGTAAGGTGTATCCCTTGTGCAGGAGCAGGTCTTGAGGCATTTGCTGGCTCTTGGTGGCTTTGACAGCCCTGGCGCGTCCCACCATGGTGTGTGGCTATGCCTTTCCCCATGCATGTCTCTACTGCGTTTTGGAGCTGTAGCAGGTCCTTCTTGCACAAGCCAGGCGATGACGGCCAACATGTGTTGAGGCAGCGCCTTTTGAGGAATGGGGTGATATACAGGAGGATGCCACATCTTGGGGAATGACAGCGTGGGATTAAGTAAGTGAGCAATACTTGGGATTATCTGCTCTGAACATACTTGTTAGCTCAAATACAAATGTGCTATAGACAAGAGTAACTCCAGTGATTGAGGCTCAGGCTGGAAAATCACAGAATCACCACAGCTGGAAAAGACTTCCAAGATCATCAAGTCCAAATCACATTATTTTATTAATTTAATTTCATAAATAATGAATTAAAATGCTTTTAGTGAAATTCAGTCTCCATTTAAGATATAAACCAACTGAAGCAACTACAAAATTGTTATTGCTCTGCCTTTCCTCTTTAGTATGTATATTGTGAGCAGATACTTCAGTGAAGTCCGTGCTGGGTCAGGGGACAACGTGTGAGTCCCTTGAGGTGCCTCAAGAGTAGGAGGCACTCAGGTCCACCCAGGGACCTTGTCTGGGCTCCTGAATCCTACAGAGATGGGGCGGGACTTCTCGGGGGTACTCTCTGCTGGGACATGTGCCCCTACCTGTAACGTTCATTGGTTTTGGGCCAGTTGAGAGGTGATGGCTCCTTGTTGTCAGCCATTACCATGATTTTCACTGTTCTAAATCTGAGCTTAGCTCTGGAAGCAGCAACTAAAGTCAGTTATCTTGTTAGCACTTCTGTGTGTAATACCTTTATTAAATGTATGCATTTTAAAAGTAGTTGAATATAAACTGCATGTAATGATTTAATAATGGAAGGCTCATCATTTTACTATATATTCTGTTGGGAAGAAGGTTTAATTTCTTTTTCCTTTAGACATGACAGTTAAGATAAAAATAATGCGAAGACTCCACTCAGTGTAGGGTTATCCTGAGCAGTTCTTCACACGCATCAGATGGAGAACTGTGTATCCTTAGCCTATGGTTTGCAGCCTGTGTTAAAAAAAAAAAATGAAGAACTCTAGAAATCTGAAGATCCATGTGATAGAGTTCAATGCCTGCATTTTCAGTGCCTGCATTTTCAGTTAGAGAGTACTGTACAGTCTTTGTACTATTTTTGTTCTGTCCTTATCCCAGACTGCTTTGTACGCTGCAAGTTTGTGGGAATGACTCAGGGAGAAAGCTATTTAACCTAAAGGACACCACTGGCAAAAAAATTGGATGGATAAAGAGCAATGTCAATGACTGTGAGTGGGAACCAAGATGAATATTTGTGTGTATCTGAGGAAGAGGATCCCGAAACCACTTCCAAATGGGGCAGAAAAAAAAGAAAATAAAATCTCCTCTTCTTCAGGTGCTGTTTATTTAGTTCAAAAAGGGAGATTTATAATATGGTTGCTTGAAGTAACAAGGAACTAGACTGAATGATCCACAGTACTAGGTCCGATTTCACTTCTGGTTAATTAATGGAAGAGCTTAAATATCCAAGTGACACAGATCATGCCAGTGCTTTTCTGTAATATGATCTTTTTTTAAGGCAGTAAGTACAGTTAATCATAGCTTAAACTCTTGCTTTGCAAGTGTCTTGTCTGGATGTTGTAGCTGGTTGATTTATGATATTTTTTTTTTCCCCCAGTGGGAAAAAAAAAAATTCCTTGTCTAGGAATTTGCGTGATGAATTTTTATCTTGGAGTTTTTTATGGCTTTGAAATCAAAATTTACAATGTCTGCAGACTCTTTGTTGTGATGACAAGTGGTGCAGCTGTAGCAGAAGTGTTGTCTCGCTTGTGAGCTCTGTGACAGCCTTTGTATTTCACTCTTCTACCACGAGTTTCTTCCCTTACTTTCAGCTCTCAATAATACTTAACCCTTTTATCTCAGAGAAGCAATGCTGACATGAGTCATCATTGTGCCACTGGCACTTTGATCAAAGTAGAAATTTCAATTATTGATTCAATTCTTTGAATAAATCTAGGCTGTCTGCATATCATAGACTCAATGTTAGAGCTGCAGAGGCAAATTTATAGCTTATATAGAGGCCTTAAAAATCCACATATTTGTGCAAAACCCTGGACAGCTGCCCAAGGGCCATGCATCCCTTCCTTTGTTGATGTCCAGGTAACTGTTTGGTGTCTGGAGCTGCAAGGATAATAATCTGCCTGCATCCTGCCTCTCCTCCAGGGGTGAGCCTGGGATGGAGTAAAAACCAGCGGATTATTCTAATGTTATAAAACTTGTACCCATCCAAGATGAAAGAGCTGTGACGGGCACCGTTTGCCCCCACACATCCGCGCACCTGATTTCCATAGGGAAGGTGGGGAGGCACAGGCATCCATGGGGGATCTCCCAGGCAGGCAGACTTGGCTCTGCTCTTTCCAGTATCTATCTCACTCATGCCAGGTTTCAGGAGCCGCTTTCAAGGCGCCTTTGCTTTGCTTCCCATGTAGCTTTTTTTGCCCGTCCACTTTGTTTTTTGCTGAGGGGAAGCATATATGAAAATAAGTGCATGAGGCACAAGTTTCACATAAAGCGTTTGTCCTTGTAGGCAGTTAAATTTGGATGTGTTAGCATGATTCCTTGGAAGAGGTGGGATTTGGCTGCCTCCATTGCCTTTTCTTAGTCTTGCTAGTGCTTTCTTGGACAAGTAACTTTTTGCAGAGTGAAATGACAGTACCTGAGTTGGGAGACTCCAGGAGCTCTTTTCAAGCAAAGGAATAGCACAATGTGGATCCTGAAGCTAATATTGGAATGTGGTTTTCTTTCCCCAGACCAGGGAGCTGCAGAGTGGGAGCTTGGTCTAGTGAACACAGCCAGGCACAGGGGTGAGGCTTCTCCCAGCTCAGATGTGGTGGATCCCTGCCTTTCATGTGGGAAACGAGAGGTGCTGCTTGCTCACATCTGCTGTGCATTACATGGGTTGGATTTCTGTCCTGTAAGATGTTGCTCTGCTCCTATGAAAATAGTGTTAGTGATGCTTGTTCAGCTCTCGCAGGGCTTGGGAGTCTTGGCAGTGGATGTGAGGTTCCCAAACAGAATTTTGGGGTGCAGGAGTGAGTCAGTCACTCCAGAAGTGACCTAGAAAACCTGCACATCAACTGGGGAGCTGCTGATGGGAAACAATTGACAATGTGCATCTGAGCCCCTTGGCATTGTCAGAGCTGGGGGCTGCAAAGGAGTCCCAGAACTGCTGTTTCGTGGACTGGGATGCACATATTGGGGTGCCGAACCTTGATGGAAGATCCTTACAACCTGTTCGAGGGACTGGTGGGTCCACTTTTCAGCAGCCCCTGGGACACTGGAGCACTTGGGCCATCCTTTCATTATTTCCCTTAAATAATGATTTGTCTTTCTTATTGACATGAGATGTTTATGCAGTGACAGGGCAGAGAAAATGTTTTAACTGTGGAATAAGGTATTTATACTCTTTTCTGGCTTGACCATGAGACAGAAGGACAGATTTAGGTTTGGAAACAATGTCATTTTTGTTCTGTCATTTTTGGACATCCCTTACAAACCATGGCAGAGTTTATAGGAAAGTGCAAAGCCACCTTACTTTTTAATTTCAGATGATTGCTTTAGATGGTTTTTGAAACGCCTCGGTCTCTTTTGAACCACTTGGTCAGCAGACTGGAAGTTGTAAGAGGATTATTTTGGAGGATAACTATGTTTTTGTTTGTCTGGGTGACTTTTCGGTGACAGAGGAGGAGCGATACGTGATGGCAGTGTGGGCTGTGCCACGGGCAGCCACTGAGTGGTACCTGGACAGGCAGTGAAGTGCAAATGCAGAAACTCATCACCCAGGAGGTGAGGTGTTGTCTCTAAATAGCAGCAAACAGCCTTTGCACAATGGGTATTTTTCATTTTTTACTGAAGATGAGAGTAGTAGTACAGTTTTGCTTTAAGAAAACTATCTTGTCTGTTTTTGTGAGGAGGAAATGTGCTTCTTGGGGATGCTGTTGGTGCTCTAAAAACATGGCTTTCCTGTAATGAGCTGTCACAGCAATGAGGTTCCTATGAGGTTTTGCTTTAGATCCTTTTCAAAACCAGACTGAAACCACATCAGAAACAAGAAATAATTAAGTGTTGCTCTGTCTCTGGGTCCTTGTTGACTGTCTGGTGTTAATCTTAGTGAGTGATTCATTGAAATAGTTCTGAATCTTCAAATGAATTGCACTGCTGTGTAGTGCAATAGGATAACATGTCTGCTTCTGTACTGTATAATGCAGGTTTATCTTAAAAAAAATAAGGAAAACAAAGGAGGTCACTTAGATGTGAAAGAATCAATACAGATACAGAAATAAAGGCCTGGAGCAGCTGCCCAATTCAGCAAGGACTGAAGTGGGCCAGAAATGTGATCGTGTCTTACCAGGTTGGCTATAAGAGACACTGGATATATGGCAATCGAAGAGGTGATGTCTATGGATTGGGCCATATTCTGTCACACTGGGGCTGGGCTGGCTTTGGGAGGGGGAGAGGAGGGCACAGCACAGCTGACAGCCTCTGGTGGACACCTACAGAGGTGATGGGGTTGGCTCTTCTTAGCAGTAGCAATGACAAAACATGGGGCAGCAGCCATGGTTTGTGGCTTAGGATGTTTGGGCTAGATGTGGGTCGGAAGCACTTTCCTTTGCACATGTCTTTGTATGGTCTCCGTCCTGTGTTGCCATCAACCAGCTGCTTACCTGTGGCTCATGGATACTGCTGCTCTGGCACCAGGTTTCAGTTCCAGGGATTAAAATTGCTTTTTTTTGTTAAGCATTGTAGAAGAATGAGCAGGTGCCTGAATATCAGACTGGCACCTTGTGCTGCAGCAGAGCTGAGCATAGCAAACCCTTTACCTCTGGAGAGGGAAGCTGGGACTGGGGAGGTTTCAGTAACAGCATGGCAGGGGGAAGAGGTGAAGGTTCTTGCCTTGCTTCAAGTGGCTGGTGAGGTGGCCACACGCCAAGCACTATCTTTTGGCAACTATGTGTGGCTTTATGTGCCAGTTACAGCTGACATTTTATTGAACTCTACCATGGATGAACATAAAATATCATTATATCACTTTTAACTTCATAAAACATTGTTACATCATTTTACAATGATAAAACATCAACACAGGCACAGCAAAGTGCAATCTTTCATTCCTAGGTCGGAGCTACTTGATTTCTACCCTGATATAACTGAGATCAGAAATGGAGCAGTCTGACAGATGCCAGCATTTACCAGTCTTAATTTTAGTAGAATATTGCTTTGCCATGGCCACCAAAGACAAGTGGTTGGGTGAGAGTTTCTGCTCTTGCTACAGAAAAAAACCAAGTCTTTGTTCTCCATTTTGCATCTTGGAATATTTGAAACCATGACTCAAGGCTGTTTACAGACTCAAAATACAGAAGGCGACTACAGTTTTGCTAACAGTTTGTTTCTTTTAAATTCTGTTGGTAAGTGGGGAGGCCAGGCTATTCAGGTTGTTTGTAGTGCTTGAAGCTGCTCACCTACCTTGGGTGTGCTGATTTTCCTTGTTTCACCCCTATCTACTTTTTATTTACGAAACAAGCCCGGGCTCAAAACTCCCTTGTTTTGAGGATTCCCAATTCCAAGGCAAGACTGTGTGTGATGGAGCAGTGAAGAGTGTTTTTAATGCTATTTTGTACGAGAATAGTGTAATAATTATTGGAATTTAAGCAGGTTGACATTTTTCTTGGGTCTGTATCAGCATTAGCACAAATTCCAGACCAGTCTACCATGCTCATTTCCACAAACATACTCGGCTTAAGATCTACTCAAGTGAGCAATCTTTCCCTCTTGCTCTCTAAATATAGATAACTTCCATAGACATTCATGCATAATATGAATGGTGAAGTGATGAATTCATTAACATTTTTAAGAAATGCCTATTTTTCTCTCCTCTGAGCACAGAAGAAAACAGTGTCTTCATGCCTCTAGAGAAGACAGACTGGATCCTACCCCCTGCTACCGCTCTGCTGCCCTGCTCCGTGCAGAGGCATGGTGTTTGCAATGACTTGTACATAAGGAGCAGAGCAAAGCAACTTCCCTGTGTAATATATGCCAGTGAGCACAGAAGTTACTCACACATCTGTGTCTGGTGGTTTTTCCTGCAGAGCAGGATGCTGCAGGTCCCTGTGCTTGTGGGCTTTATTCCATACTGGGGTGGACAGATGCCCTCTTGGGACCAATGGACACCCCTACTGGTGCCACTTTGAGCCCCCCACCTCCTGCCTAAGCAAGTCACTTGGCAATGGCCAGTGCTGGAGGTGGATGGCCATTCCCTTAGTCTAGAACCTATGGCAACCGGTGGTGTAAGTGGAGAGTGATTCTGCTGCACCAGAGTACGTGAGGCCAGAGGATGCTCACCTCCAAGGTCTGGACCTCAGAGAGCCTTCTCTTTACAAAAATGAGGTAGTCCTCAGGAAAATGAGTAATAAGCAGAAAACTATAGGATCATAATGCATCCCAGGTTGGAAGGGACCTCAGGAGATCATCTGGACTAACCTTTAGTGGGAAGGGGCACCTAGGTGAGATTATCTAGCACCCTTTCCAGTTGTATCTGGAAAACCTGTAGTCGTGGGGACTCTTCCTCATCCCTGGGGAGGTTGTTCCAGCTAATGATTGTTTCCACTGTAAAAAACTTCCTTCTTGTGTCACGATAAAACCTCTCTCAGTTCAACTCATGTCTGTTACCCCTTATCCTTTCTGCATAGCTCCATGTAAAGAGAGAACCTTTGTCTTCTTTGTAGATGTCCTTTAAGTACTGGAACACTGTGAAGAGGTCCCCTCCTCAGCCTTCTGTTCTCCAGGGAGAAAAGATGTAGCTCTTCAACCTTTCCTTATAGGGCATGTCCTATGGTCCTTTGATCATCTTTATCACCTTCATTTGGACCCTTTCCAGTCTGTCTGTGTCTTTCTTTAATTGTGGGGTCATGCCAGTGTCATTCCTGTCTTGAAATGTGGGGTCAAGCCAATGTCACTTCTGGCTTAACACTGCTGTGATGCATCTTATATGAGCTTGTTAAAACAAGCACTACTGGAGAAAGCCACCCCCAAGAGCACATTTAGGATGAGCCTTGTTGCTTGCCAGCAGAGCTTGTTCTTGTTCATTGATTGTGAAAGGGCCGGGGGACTAGTCCAACCATGGATGCCTGTGAGATGCCGGAGTTAGGGCATGTGGCTCCTGTGCAGTCAGTCTGCCAGATGCATTCCCATGGTCCTCCAGCTACATCCTCTCCTTACCATATTAGGAACATCTGGACAAAGTGATTTATAAACTCTCTCCCTTGATAGCATTAGCTGTATTTTATGTCTCAGTAATTTTGTGTATTGCTGAACTATCATTCATGAGCAGATTTTATGGTAAAACGTTTCCCAGACTTCAGCCCTATTGAATGTGTGGCTGAGTCCTCACCTATCGTCCCTTCCTTCTTTTTACCCACTCTTTCAGTTTTATGCTGACTGTCTTGAGACCATACCTTGATTTGTGAGCTTGTCACTTGTCACTCTTAGCTCTTAGAAGCCTTGCTTTCTACCTAGACTGAGGGCCTCGAATGCCAGGATGGGTTGATGAATGAAACAGCGCTGATGACTTGGTGGCTTCCTATTGTTCCTCATAGCTAATGTGTTGTTTGGGTGGTGAGGACAGAAGTGGTTTGCTCAGTAGCTCAGCAGGGCTTCTCAGGCACCTAGCCACACTCAAGACGATTTTTTTTGGACTTCTGTCATAAGTCATGGCTTTATATTTTGTCATTCAAGCAGTTTCTTTGCTGACATCCCATTCCTCTTTCTTACAGGCTCCACATCTGTTTGCTACAAGCCGACCAGCCCAGTCCAGGTGCTGGAAGACACTGGCTTTCTTTACCAGGATCACCAGTTGTTTGCTGGCAGGCATGAAGTTTCTCCGCTAACAGCTGAAGCAATCAGCACCAAAGATAAAGCTGGTGAGTGTGTTGCCAGACTTCTGTATGAACACTGTGCATTTACTTCCATTTTTTTCCTGGAGATTAAATGGAGCAGTTTAGATCATTTACAAATAATATTGATGGAGTTGAAGGCCAGATTCTCGTCCTCAGTAGAGTCAAAGAGGGGGTTACCTCTGACTTGAGCATTATGACTCACTAGCATTTGTTACCTGTGCTTGTGGAAGATGCAGCGTTTTCACTTGTCCTTCAGGACGTGGCTGCTTTTTACTGTATGATTGGACTGAGTCTACAGCTTTTTGCTGATGGAGCAGGACTGCAAAGCATGGTTATGGTTTAACCCCAGCCAGCAACTAAGCACGACACAGCCACTCGCTTGCTCCTCCACTATCCTGGGGAGATGATGGGAAGGAGAATTAAAAAAAAAAAATTGATCCTCCCACCCAACTCTCCCCATGATTCCTATGGTATGGAATAACCCTTTGGCTAGCTTGGTCTGCTGTCCTGGCTCTGCTTCCTCCCAGCTTCTTGCGCTGCTGCACACTAGCAAAACATAGGAAGTTGGAAAATCCTTGATTCCTTAGCAACAACTGAAAACATCAGTATATTATCAGCATTCATCTCATACTGAATCCAAGACACAGCACTATTGTAGCTACTAAGAAGTGAACTACCAAAAGGAAAAGAAAATTAGCTCTGTCCCAGACAAAGCCAGGATAGGCACCCTGTAGTAGATCCTGTTGGACCTTAGTAACAGGCAACTAAAGTACATCTCCCAAATGCAAAGATGCTAACAGATGACTAGCGCAGGGGTGGAAATCCTTCTGATGTATGATGAAGAGCTGCCTTGATCATGTGATGTTAGCTTTATCCTCTCTCCTCAGGGTTCTCTCAGGCACAGTCTAACGGCCTAGACTGTGAACTTTCTGGTATGGTGGGGAGACTTTTATTGTGTGTCTACAAAAATGTGCAGTATGGTGAGGTTTCTGTGGGCTGTGATAGCATCAATAAAGCAGTCAAAATTTGCTGTAACTACAGGGACATGTAAAGTAGATGGATACTTGGCTGTTGTGCAGACAGGTAAATGGAGATGTGTTTGTCTGTGCATCTTGCTGGCTCAAACATTGGCCTGAAAGCTGGTGGCCAGGCTGGAGCCCCAGCGAGTCGTGCTGTCAGGCAGATAATGTTGTCTCAGGGAAAGCAGAAGCAGCGTATCTTGTAGGGCAGGCGTGGAGTGAAACAGTCTGGGATTCTTCTCTCCCCCTTGAGCCCACAATCATCTTTAAGGCTTTGCTGCAGAAATGTTAGTGGAAATGACCTATTCTCGTAGTTAAGCGTCAAAGGCTTTTCTTCCCCTCTGGCATCTGGGTTCTATATAAGTTATCCCATGGCATGTGCAGTAACTGATGAAATCTCAGGGAAATACCAGATATCAAGACAAAGTTTGCTTTTTAACTACTTTCAAATGCCAGAAAACAAATGTAAGTCCTCCTGATGAACTCCTCTGAGAATTGGAAACATCAGGAGAGAGAGAGAGGACATTGCCAAGACTGACCTCAAAAAGCTGAACTGAAACCAGCACCTCCTTCTTGTCTGGAGACATGGGAGGACTCTTCCAGAGCTGTGGGCTTATTCTCACTTTTGTCCGCACTGGGATATTTCAGGAGCACTCCTCTGGTCTCAGACACCGTGCACTCCACTTTTGGGATGGGTGTGGGAAGAGAGCTCTAAGAGGGAGGGATTCTGACCTCCCAGCTGTGGTTATATGCGATTAAACACTTAGCTCCAGGCAAGCTCCACTGTGTATGTAGTGCAAAAAATGGTGCCGGTATAGGGTTGTGTAGCTAATCCATCTGTCCTCTTTCTAAAATGCTGGTATTATATCTATGACTGTAACACCTTCCTTGTACTGACCCATCAAAATTGCAACAGTTGGTAATGATTCCCTGAAAAATAGCAATACGGGGCAGAAAGGGAAATTGCAGTTTCAGGGGAAGATGCCAGAGCGCAGATTATTCCTTAATTGCACTTTTAGGAACCTTTTGTTTTCAGTATCATTTCACAGCTTTTCTGAAGCACATTCTGCATTTCCTTTTGTCATGGCATGCAGTGCACTTAGGGAAATTGACTCATCTGACTTCGGCCATCAAAAATGCAAGATCTTGTTTAGTGTTGTCATACAGGCTGCTTTACAAGGCACCTCAAGGGGGAAGGTTGAACACTGGAACAGGCTTCCTAGAGAGGTGGTCAGTGCCCCAAGCCTGTCAGTGTTTAAGAGGCACGTAGGCAATGCCCTTAATAACATGCTTTAACTTGGTCAGCACTGAATTGGTCAGGGAGTTGGATTAGGTGACTGTTGTAGGTTCCTTCCAGCTGAAACAGTCTGATCCATTCCATTCCGTTCTTATTTTGGAGAAGAAAAAATTTCCTTGTGAAATCACCTGTACCCTCATTGACTTGGGAGAGTGTTTAGAGCTGTGGGTATACAATGCATGGCATATTATGGAGGGGAGGGCTGAGGAACAGACAGGAACATGTTTTTAGGGGTCACTAGAAACACAACTAGGGATGATCTGGCGGGGAGAAGCAGGGAGCAGTGCCCTACCTCCTTTGGTGGCTTCCAGCCATGTCACCTCTGCTTCCAGGGGGACCCTGTCAGGGGACTGCCCTTGGAGTGCATCCTGGGCACAGTGTTGCAGCCATGAGGAGTAGGAGAGGGAAGTAGGACCTCTTGGGTAGCAGCGCTAATGGTCACCTCTCTCTCCCCCCCTGCCCAGCCGAGGAGCCCCTCTGCACCCTGCGCCCACCCAGCTTCCGCCGGGTCCCGGAGGCGGAGATGCGAGGGGCGGAGGAGGTGGCAGCTGGCACCGTCCTGCAGCGCCTGATCCAGGAGCGGCTGAGGTATGGCAACCCCAGCGAGAACATGAACCTGCTGGCCATACAGCACCAGGCGACGGGCAGCGCCGGCCCCTCCAACAGCACTGCCAGCACTCTCTCTTCCGCAGAAAACCTTGCGCCCGAAGACCCGCCAATGGTCCAGCCATCAGGGCGGCAC
>VWZY01004389.1:232357-308743 GCA_013399075.1 Chloroceryle aenea
TTCCCAGAGTGAGAGGATATTTTTAAGAGCTCAGAAAATCTCTGTTTATTCTAAGAAACAGCTATATGAACTCGAGGGTAACGGGGTTGAGCTGGGGCTCTGCTCTGCCACAGCCTTTCGCAGTGCTAACAAACATCTCCAGCACCAAGCAGATTCATCCCCACAGAAAAGGAGCTTGTTAGGGTTTTTTTTATTATTCTTGGAAAATGCTGATTTGATACCCACAGAGTCTGTTCTGCTGAGTCTGTGTAAGCAAGCAGACCTGAATGCTGCATGCACTGCAGCAGCTAACCAGGAATGGCATGGTGTGTAGTGGGAAACCCTTTGGGACCAGTTTCACAATCCTGTCCAGGTGCCTGATCAGCAAGGTTAATGCTGAGAAACCCCTTGATTTCAGGGCAGCTTTCCATGCCAGCAGCTCAGGCCAGCCCCCAGCCTTATCCCAAAGTGCTGTTGTATCACACCAGAAGCTGTGGGAAGAAACTTCCTGGCTCATGGTGGTGGTTACTGCTCATTGCCAGTAAGGCAGCATGGTTTGACCCCCCAAGTCACACTGCAGAGGGGTTGCCTGCTACCCGTGTTTGCTCTTCCCTTTGCGTGACATTGAAGAAATGTCCCTCCTGGCAGGTTCATGGGTACCAGAAGGATGTGTTGTGCAGCAGAGTACCAGCAGTATGGTAGAGCAGAGACATTGCAGTTTGCAGACTTACTGAAAAATCTTGATTGGTGTTTTTCTTGCAGCTCAGCAGGGGCCTGAGTACCTCTCAGTCTCCATATATTTCTGCTAGCTACCTCAGCATGTGTTTCCAGGAGTGGGACAGGAGTTTGGTATAGCCTGGGGGTGTTTCACCAAAGCTAGGTTTAGCCTAAGGTGTGTGGTCTCTCTTGTGCTTTCTCTAAGGCATTTCTGGATCCTGCTGTGCAGACAGGGATTCTCAAGTCCTTCTTGGCTCTTTTCACACAGGGCTTGGATTTCGGGGGATGTTTCCTGCCTATCTGTTCCTGTTAGCTACATTTCAGGATGTAATTAGTAGTAGCAGGACAGTTGCTCACTTGCAGACTGTATCTCATGCCATTGCTCCCTAGCGGCAGGGGGGCATTTGGCTGTGTAGGAGGTGTCAGCAAGGAGTGGCCTGCATTCTCACCTTGGTTTGTTTGTTTTGTTTTGTTTTTTTCTGGGATGCTTTCTGATACAGGAATATCAACCTTTCACGCATGGAAATATTCATGGTTGGCTTTACTCAGAATTGTTCTTAACTGGTTAAACTGGTTTGGTGTCTCTGTCTGCAGCAGCTATGCTCCAGTGCATTGATGCACACACCTCAGGCTGCATCGACGGGTGGGCTTGCTCAGGTCTGGAATGAGGGTGGTTAAAACGCAATTTCACAAAACAGCCTCTGCCACAAATGTTTTTCTCTATGGAGAGGGTTAAGGCAGGTTACCTGTCTGTGGATGTCAGCCCCATCTCTGCTAGAGGACTTGTCTGGGCAGCAGCCCCTGAGCATTGCTGGAGGAGAGTTGGGAGCCGTGTTACACTGTGGAGTTGCTCCCAAGTGCAAACCTTCCTGTACCTCTGCTCTTGCTCACTGCTTCCCCCTTTCCTGGGCCATATGGTTGGGGTGGAGGACTCTGGTAAGAGTGGTCGATGTAGGGGGATTGCATGGTTTCATAAGGTTAATGAAAGAGTAGGGTTTGTAGAGGCTGTTTTTTCTCTTAGAGGAGCAAGTGAGGTAAGAAATTCCAGCTTTCATCTCAATCGGGAGGGCCTGGGAAAAAAGCTAATGGAAACAGAGCTTTGCCCATGGTCAGATGGGAATCTCATATATCTCAGCATTTCCTTCCTTCTGTCCTGGCCTTATCTGCTCCCTAGGCCATCCATCCTGGCATCCTCTGGATAGGGACTGTGCAAAAGGCTTCTGCCATCCCAAATAGAAAGGAGAGAAGCAGAGTCCAGAGGAATCACCCACAGATATCAGGGACAGAAAAGACCTGTAGGGTCACCGATCCCCTACTCTCCTCTAGTCCTTTGGTGACGAGGGAAATGTGGCTGGAAACCCACAAGTGCTGACAGGGAGCTGTTGAGGCAGATGGGATAACTGCAGCTGCTGCTTAACTTGCTTTTTTTGGTTTTACTTTTTTTTTGGTACTTGGAAATGCTGCCTTTATAATCACCATGGTGAAATCTCAGAACTTTACTGTAAATCTCAAGACATTTGGTATTGTCCTGAAGACTTCCTAGAGTCGTATGATGCTTCAGGAATCTCAGTGTTTATATAAATTAGACTTAGTGACCTCTGCTTTGTGGACATCACAGAGCAGAACTTGAACCTTGAAGCTTAAAAGGAAAAAAACAAAACAGATGCAAATAAAAAGGAACTGATGTTTGTTCCTGTTCTAAAATATCAGTATTTTTAAGCCAGTTGCATGATGCCTGGGGCCCTGACTCACGGCTTCTGAATGCTGTAAGGTGGCCAAGTGTAATAATCTTTGGAAAACCTTTCCTTTCCTAGATATGCAGCTGTTCCTGAATGGTGTCTTTGCTAATTTTCCTTAGGTGCATGTTTGAGAGTTGCAGCTTGTCAGGTGAAAGGGCTTCAAAATAATCTGATTTAGTCTTTTGCACAGTTCTGTGAATGAATTCCAGTTTGCAAAACACTCAGTCCTAGCAATTATAACACTCTCTGTCTGGAGGATCCATCATGGCCTTTACAGACTTGTTCCACTAGCTAATTGCCATCTCTGGCACAGATCAGCACCTTAGTTTTAGCCTGTATTTTCTAGTTACCAGTTGGGATTTTGCAATATCTTTGTCAGATACAGTGAAGGAGCCCTGTGCAATTAATCCTTTAAGGCATTTAACAGGTGGAACCTGTTGTCAAAAGCTGGGTTTTTTTCATTGTGGAAAGCTGACCTGGACACTGCTGCAGTACCAGCTGAACCAGAGTCTAGCAGGATATGGTATCACCTCTGCAGTGCCATTCAATGTTCCTCATTATGTAGTTCATTAACACTTGCCATTTCATACAGTGGAACCCTGGGAGCTCCCAGTCCAGCTTGTTAGCTGGTCAGGCATGTGAGGGTAGTCGTAGACCAGGGTCAGATTTCCCACCCTTTTCCTGTAGCTTGCTGTATTTATTCCTGAGGGGATGTACTTGGGCTTGCTTAAGTCCATATTGTTTCCCCGTGCCCTGCTTAAGCAGTGATCCGGATCTCTCAGTGCAATGAATCGTCTTCATTGCTCCCAGTGGCCCTTGTCAGATGTCTTTTATCCAAAATGATTTCTTTCTCCACACCTTTAATAAGAAGCATGTATAATGCAAATGAAGCTTTGAACCAGAAACACCACTGCTTCTTGAGGGGACTTCATTTGTGGCTATGTGCAGTAGTCAATCATGCAGATACCTTTTAATTCTGATTTAATCCATGCATTTAAAAACACAGCATGAGACTGAAGAACAAATCTGGGCTGTTTTTAAAGATATGGCAATTTTTTATGTGTCTCATAAAGTTCCGCCCTGCTTGGATGTAAAAAACTATATTTAACTGCCGGAATAGTCTGTGGCTTCTCTGGTTATTTGTGTATTAACTGCCCCCCCCTCCCCATTACTGCTGTTTTCAGACAACCTGTTGGTATTTACTCATTCAACCACATGTCTGTGGCTGCTGAGGGGACTACAAGAAGCTCATTTTCCTCCCTGAGACACTGCAGCAGGCAGGCAGGCGTGCTGGCAGTGTGTCACACCCAAGCTGACTTCTGCTGGCGTTTCCCTGCAAGGGTAGCCCTAGCATGAGCGTGGGCTGGAGGCTGTGCTTCCAGCTGACGTGGGTGCTGGCAGCCCTGCAGAAGAGCTTTGTATCCTTTCCTCCTGGTCTAATCTGCCTTTCATGAAAGAGAAACCAAGGTGTTCCCACAGCTTGGGTGATGCCCGTGTCATTTTTCCTTACCCTTCTGTGTTACTGTCATGTTCAGTTCCTCTAGGAGTACAGAGGTTGGGGAGGGCACCTCTTCTTTTGAAGAAAATGAGCTAGGCTTTAAGAAAGTATTTATTCTGAGCATGGATCCCTGTGAAGAAATGCAGTATCTTGTCCCTCTCAGCTACGGAGGATATGTTTAATACAGCGTGTGCCTCTTCAGATGATAATTTTGCCCTGCAAAAATATAATCATGCCTGAAGAAGCCAGGCCAAGTCTTTCCAGTGCTAACAAACATCACAAACAAAAGAGTGAATTCTGGAGAGGAGAGTACAACTCTGCAAAATGTTTTTTGAAATAAACCTTTGTGTTTACAAGGTGCTGCAACTGTTGCTGATTCTGTAAGAGAGAGGATACCATGAGGGCTGTGTCTTGGCTATGGAAAGTGTCCTTCCATTTCTGGCTGTGTCAGCATTTAGTGATGGGTCTCTAACTGGGTTTCCTTGTACTGTAACCCTCAGGCTGGGCTTTCTGACTTTCCCATTATCTTGGTTTTTTACCCACGTGATGCCAACACTGATTCTTTTGTTACTCACAGCTACAAAGAATAGCATATGAAGTCTGATTTGTGACTGCAGAAATCATAACTGAAGTCAGATAGACACTTGGGTCTGTGGTTAGCATCCATGCTCAAGGCTTCTGATTAATGGGCAGGACTAAACAACTTCTGTGCCCTCTCTACTTTTGTTGTAAGTTAAAAGCTTGAGGCAGCTTCAAAGGTCCGTACCCCAGTAATGCCTTTCTCTTTTCTGACTCAGCTGGAGCATCCACAGGGGATGTGTGAAGTTGTGAGATAAGTTCCTTGGGAGAGTGTGTGAGGGATGAATTAGGCCAGTCTACCCTAGAGGCAAAGGAAGGCAGAACATTTGAAGAAAGATGAGTTAAATAGGTTAGAGAAGGGCGTTTTAAGTATGAACATAAATGCCATGGTATGTTGGAAGTAAAGTTCTTCCTCCCCTGGCCACTCTTCATCCCTACATAGAGGAGAGCTGCACTGTACCTATAGCAGGGTAGTGGTGAACTTTCCTTTCCAGAACATTTACAGGCATTTTCATTTCATTGCTTCTTATACTACCTTCTTTACCGAGCAATAGCTCTTCTGTAGTTATGATTCCCTGGTGGTCAACTGCAAGTGGACTTCATCATTAATTGTTCTTTCAGGGTTTCTTATTCCTACATACAGCTACAAATTCCACACCGCTCCCCAGTTCCTTTGTGTTGGTCATTCTTGCTCCCAGGGGTTCCAGTATAAGAGGAGTATTA
Source organism: Chloroceryle aenea (assembly GCA_013399075.1). Taxonomy (NCBI): domain Eukaryota; kingdom Metazoa; phylum Chordata; class Aves; order Coraciiformes; family Cerylidae; genus Chloroceryle; species Chloroceryle aenea. The sequence goes on from VWZY01004389.1 coordinate 237,593, forward strand.
AGACCGTACAGAAATGTGGGGTTTGGGTGGCCTTGCTGAATTCCGAGGGGTTTCTCATGAAGGTGGGGCCCATGGTCAAATGTGTTGCTGAAGACACTGTACTGCAAGCTATACATATCAAGATATTACATATATCACAAGCCATATATCACTTGAGAGAGTGCAGTCTGATGACCCTATCAGGGTAGCCCTTTAAAGGCTCACTGCCTCTGTGGTGTTTACTGTTCTAAAAGTTGTTTTCTTTAGTTTGGTTTTTATTTTTGTCTTCTTATCACAGAAGTACACAGGAGCCCTACTTCTACAATAACGTCAATAAAAAAATACATTTTCAATAGGTGTGTAGCTGCAGTGTTGCAGAGATACAAAACTGATAATGTCCCACCGTTTCATGCTTTTAAGAAGGCAAATTTTTGAATAAAGTGTGTTTGGTGGAAAACCTTAACGTGCTTGCTTTAATGCAGAGTAAGATCAGCATTTAAAATACAGTAGAAGCATTTTGAGAATGTCATTCTTTACTAAGTCTGAAGGAGCTCAGGATAATCCTGATTGATTCATTTTTTTGGAGCTTTATGTGAGCAGTTGGATGTGAGCTAAGCTGATGTTATAACTCTTCTGTTTCTACAAGTGTTGATTTGTTAGTATGAATTGCTGTGTTGATTTTATTGCATATACACTCGGAGATTTTGCCATAGGCTTAGTCACAATTAAATTGGGACAGATTAAGCAAGTAAAAGGAAAGTCAGAAGTGTGTTCGTTATGTTGAGCAGACGTGCTTCAAGAGATGTAATGTTGTTTTTGCTGGGTTAGTTTCCCAGCTGGAAAACACTTTGGAGAATCTCTCCTGTGGCCCCAGCTATTGAGACTCTGGTGCCTGGCTGCTGCTACAGGGTGTAAATCTTTAGTAGCTCAGCAAGTGGTTTGTAATTCAAGAAAATTGAGATCCTGGGGAACTCTTCTCCCTCTCTAGTGCAAAGCTAAGACAGGCTGAAGTGCATGTGGAAAGGTTTAATTGATGAGAGGTCCAGATTTCCCAAAAGTACATTGTCAGGAGTTCCTGTGAGTGTTTAAAAAGCATATTCATGACCAAAGAATGTACAGTTTCATTATGAAAAAGCAAAATTGCTTTATCTCCGCTGGTTCAGATTCAGAGATCAGTGTCATTATAGTACTCTAAGCTATTCCCATAAAGAAGTGAGAAAATCTGTACCTGTGGCAAACCTGAATCCTTGTAGTGGTATAACTATGTCCAGACAGGCAGGCTTCTGCTGGCGTAAAGTCAACCGTGGACTTGATTTTGCTAAAGACAAAGAAACTCACACTTAGCTCAACTAATTGCTGTGGTAAAACAGCCAAGTAGAGACTGGCTGTCAGTGGCACTCAGGAGGTGCTGTGTGCTTGGCTGCATTTGCATGTGCTTATGGAGCATCTTTTGCACCATGAGTGACAGCTGTTGCTCCAATGCTCATGGTGTTCTTTACTCAGATTTTCAAGCAAACAAAATATTCCAGTCCCATGATGGATGTGGGGTCCTTACCAGGTTTTATGTGCTGGAACACCAGAAGGAAAGGAGCGCTGTGGGGATAGTGTGAGAGCTGTGTTCATGGCGGGCTGTCCTTGTGATTTATGGAGCAGCTCAGCACAGGGCACCCTGGCACCATGGCTGTGGATCACTAAATACTGCTAGGAGATGTGGTTTTAGTCCCAGAAAGGTAAAACGAGCCCCCCAGGTCAATGCAACGCCCCACCCAGGGCATCTTCCTGTTAGGTCCCAGCAGCAGGTAGAAGTGGTAAGTCTGGAGTGACTGTAAACTCCAAAGGTAGGTGAGCAGGGAGCAGCATCTTAACCCAGTGCCAGTGTCTGGGAGCTCTGGAGCTACCTCGGGCCCACCACTTTAAGAGGATTTCAGGGGGAATTGTGACTGCTGCTTTCTGCAACCCTAGGCAGTGCTGAGCACCATCTGAAGGGCACAATTCCAACACACCAGTCAGAAAGCCATCTTAGGGGCGGGGGTACACGCTCCTTTCCTTTCTGATGACAAATGCAAGAGAGCAAGGCAGCCTAACACCCTGGCTTAAAATAATACACTCCCTGTTGGAATGCCTTCACCCCGTCCTGCTAAGGTGATGTTGAGCACCACAGCAAATCACTGCAGTCAGCACAGAGGAAGAAGCTGTGGTAGCATCCTCTCCTCTGGCAGGGTGGGATGGTTTTTGACTCCAGCTACTGTGACGTGCAGCGAGGGTTGTTTTTGCATGGCTGCTGCAGTTTCCTTTTTCCTGTTTGCTGCAGTGTGCGCCGTGCAGGCACAGTGCTGGATGGGTGGGCCAGGTAAAACTCTGCAGTGCTCTTCCTGGGAGCTATGTCAAAACATGCGGAAGACAGAGAGGTGGTTAGATGCAACCAGCATGGCTTCACCAAGGGCAAATGAAGCCTGACTAATCTAGTGGCCTTCTACGGTGAAGTGACTGCATGGCTGAATAAGGAAAGAGCTATGGATGTCATCTGTTTAGGTTTCTGTAAGGCTTTCGATATGATTCCTCACAACAGCCTTTCCTCTAAACTGGAAAAATGTGGGTTTGTGGATAGCCTGTTAGACGGAGAAGGACTTAGCTGGATGGCCATGTCCAGAGAGCTACTGTCAATGGCTTAATGTCCAAGTGGAAACTAGTAATGAGTAGTGTACCTCAAGCATCCTTACTTAAAGGTCCTTATCCTTAACAATGGGTCCCAACCAATACTATTTAATGTCTTCATTGGTGATGTGGACAACAGGATCGAGTGCATCCTCAAAGTTTGTAGATGACACCAAATTGAGTGGTGCAGGTGGTTGCTTGAGGGACAGAATGCCATCCAGAGGGACCCTGACAGGCTAGAGAGGTGGGCCCTTGTGAACCTCATGAAGTTCAAAAAGGCCAAGTGCAAGGTCCTGCATGTGGGTCAGGGCAGTCCCTGGTATCAATACAGGTTGAGGGATGAAGGGATTGGGAGTATCCCGGCAGTGGAGGAATTGGTGATACTGACGGACAAAAATCCAACATGCAGCAGCAATGTGTGCTTGCAGCCCAGAAAGCCAACTATGTCCTGGACCACATCAAAAGAAGCGTGGCAGGTCGAGGGACATGATTCTGATTTTGCCCCTCTCCTCTGCACTGGTGAAGGGATTGGGAGTATCCCGGCAGTGGAGGAATTGGTGATACTGACGGACAAAAATCCAACATGCAGCAGCAATGTGTGCTTGCAGCCCAGAAAGCCAACTATGTCCTGGACCACATCAAAAGAAGCGTGGCAGGTCGAGGGACATGATTCTGATTTTGCCCCTCTCCTCTGCACTGGTGAGACCCCACCTGAAGCACTGCATCCAGCTCTGGAGTCCCCAGTACAAGGAGGACATGGACCTATTAAAGCAGGTCCAGAAACAGAACACAAAAATGATCAGAGGGCTGGAGCACCACTGCTATGAAGAAGGGCTGAGAGAACTGGGGTTGTTAAGGCTGGAAAAGAGAAAGCTCCAGGGAGGCCTTATTGTGACCTTTCAGTGCTTAAAAAGGGGTTATAAGAAAGAGAAGAAAGACCTTTTTACCAGGATACCAGATAGGGCTGAATTGCTAGCTTTCCTTGCCATCATGTGGCTTGGTGGGGACAAGCTTGTTAGTGTAGAACTGTTCACTTTCAGGGCTGGGCTTTGAAATTGCCTTAACCTTTCATCTTGTTCTGCTGCAACTGAAGGCAGTGATGAGTTATTGTCAGTAGAATTAGGCCAATGCTGAGAGCTTTTGAAAACCCCACTTTGAGAAGCTGTGTAGATGCTGAAAACAGCAGTAATAATAATTATCATGTATTTATATAGCACAAAATTGCCTCTAAAAAATGGCATTTGTGGATCTTCAAGGCAAAATGGGGCAAATATGTCTGCTCGTTAAATCTCTTGCCTTGTACAGGGTACAGAAATAAAGGCAGCCTAGCAACAGCAAGCCTCAGAGGTGGTGGTTAAAGCTAAAATACCACTTTCAGAAGATACTTGATTGCAGACTTCAGGTGGGGTCCAGCAGCCAGCTTATTTTCCAGCCTGACCGAGCTCTGACAGAGATGTCCAGCATGGTCTGAATTGAGTCTCTTAGAGAAGCGCAGTGTAGAAATTTCACAGCTTTGGCATCTGGGCTGAGGAGTGACTCAGCCTGTGCACAGCGAGACTCTGGCCGAGGCTTCAAGGCTGCCTATGTGGCGAATGGAGGGATGGACCTGGGTTCAAATGAGCCTTGAGCTGCCCCCTGCCTGAGTTTTTGCCTTTTGAAGCAGGGACAGTCTCCCTTCTCAAGCTTGCAGAGCTGACATGCCGGACACAGAAGTGAGGGACTTTAGTCCCACCTGGCCACCAGCTGCAGGGTTACCCTCACTGCTAACATGTCCTCCTGGGTTGTCCTCTAGCCATTGCAAATTGTGACTTGGGTGGATTAAAGAGCCACCGGCTGTCAGAAAGCCTAGCCCACAAGCAGGTCCGCTGCCAGCTTGCTTCTTATCCTCCCCTGACGCAAGCCTGGTGGGTGATGGATGCCGTGATTCGGGGAGTGACACAATGAGGTCTCGCACTAGAAGATGGCTTTCATCGCTCACCGTGATTGACCAGGGCTGTACCTCCAGCAGCTCTGCAGCAGCCCTTCCCTTCGCTGCTTGCTAAAGCCGCTTGAGGATGCTGCTTTGCTCACATCACTTCCTTTCACCTCCCAGTTCAGTCGATCAGCCAGTCTCGCTCCAGGCGGGTAGCGGTGTTCGAAGGGTGAGTAATGCATCCCTTGTGTTTCCCTCGAGCCCGCCGGCTTANGGGTTTGAGTCAATGCTTCCTTTATCTATTTGTGCCAGATGTATACATCACTGTCAAGAGCAGGCAAGGAGACAATTTACCCACACCGTGCTACGATTGTTGGTATTTAGGAGTGACTAAGGATGGGAATCACAACCGTACAGTTACAACCCTGTTAATAACGCATGCAGTTATTAGGCAAAAGCTCCTGTGCGTGTTTTGAGGGCGCACGGCTCTTAACGCCTCCCCCATGTGTGCTTCCTTGCAGCCGACAATGCCAGCTGCCCTTCCCACCGCCGCCGGCCCAGCAGCACAGCCCCATGTCCTCACAGGCCACCACCAGCTCTGGCCCTCCGCTCCCGGGTGCCTTACCTCCGCTGCCGGCCCCCGCCGCTGCCCAGCCGCCGACACCAACACCACCGGGCCAGCAGCTGACGCCTGATGCCTTTGCCATCGTGGAGCGGGCACAGCAGATGGTAGAGATGCTCTCCGAGGAGAACCACATGCTGCGTCAGGAGCTAGAGGGGTATTATGAGAAAGCAGACAAGCTGCAAAAGGTAAGTGTAAGGTGGGGATGAGGCCTGGGCAGGACAACCATCTTGGTGCTTCTGCATTTGGGTCCTCCAGGCTGTTCTCATAGTCACATTACTGCAGTAGGTATGCACCAGTGACCATCTCTAACCATTGCCAAAGGCATGGGGGCTCCCCTGCCTTTAGGGCGAAATGGGGCAGCCCATCACATGTCTCTCAGGTGGGAATTTTCCCCTTCCATTTTGTGTTGGCCTCACTGGAGCTTTCCTTGGAAGTCTCCCAATGAGCAGAATCCGCTCCTGCTGTGGCTGGGTCTTGCACCATCTGCACGGGTAGTAGAGCCACAGGTGAGAAGCATTTGAAGAGCATGGCCACATATGTCCTTAGTGGTCTTGTCCACTGCAAAATGCTCACATGGTGCTCCCTGCTCTTCGGAAGTGTAACAGCCATAGATAAGGCTGCTCATTATTTGGAAATGCGTTAACTTGGTTGTTTCAGAGGCCTTCAGGGACTGCTCTATGGGTTTCTAAGACCTGATGTTAGACACCCACCTTTGAACATTTTGGTTCAAAAAGCACTGCCTCCTTATCTGAGAGAGCCATTTGGTAAAGGTTTTGCTCAAAAACTCCTTTTCAAAGAGATCCTGCACACTCTTTTCTGTGTGTGAGCTGACATTTTCAGTGGAGAATGGCAATGTCTTGCACACTGCCTGTGGTGACAAATGAAGAGTCAAATCAAACAAAGTCAAAGTTGCTTGAAAATGAAAGCTCACTGAAAGTAAAGCAGGGATGTTCCCCAGATCTGCTGGCTTTCGGTCTCAAGGGTCCAAACAAAATGCATCATTTAGGTTCCTAGACTGCTATTTCATTTATGTCTTCCCACTACTTATACATAAATGGGCTTAGGCTGCAGGTACTCTCTTGAGTTTAGGAGTCTAAACAGGAGTTAAATTATTTTTTGTGTGTGCATAGTATGGGATCAGGGTTTTCTTGAAGACACCCTTCACAGGAGAAGAGGCAGCTCTGAGGGGCCATGTCCCAGCTTCAGCTTTGGGAAAAATCTGTGACAATCTATTCAAACAGGTTAGAAAAAGGACCTGGTTTTCATCTGCTGTGGTCTTTATAGCCTCCTCCTCTGCAACCGTATGAGTAGAGTTTATTCACAGAATTTCCTAAACTTAGTTGCAAAGTTTTTGCAGCAACATTAACCGTGAAGATATTTGCTGATTTCCCCGTGACCTTCATGGTCAAATAGAAATATTCCAGCTATTAGTTTTACAAAAGCAATGTTGTTCAGTAAAAGGTATTTGAGTGCGATGCCCTAAAAATATTCTGATTTCCTTTTACACTCTTGGAAATGACTCTCTCTTTGTCTTGGATGCCCTGTGAGTCGATTGCATCAGACACCAACAGAAAGGTATTCAAGCATGGACTGAAGTCTCAGAGCATGAAGTTGACTCCCATTGACTTTGGGGGAATGTAAGTGGAGCATTTAAGTGAAACACAGGCTCAAGTGCATTCTTTCTTCAGGAAAATGTCCTGAACCAAAGCCTTAACACACAATATCCCTCCCATGCTCTTTTTTTCTATGTTTGAACACAAGGACAAGTCCTTCTCTGTTCCCACTGTTCCAGCTGAACATCACCTCTGAAACCATAACAGTGAGTTCCATTACATACTTCACATGTGAAAAATCTTCCCTCTTGTTGGAAGTGGAAGGGTCACGAGGAGTACTTCTCGTTTGTCTGTGTGTAACGCTTTTATTCTAGGTAGGGCCACTCTTCCGTCAATTTTATTCAGTGTAGAATTAGAGAGGAAATTAGAGAAATCACCTTGATGGTGAGGGCTCACTGGGTGTTTGTATGAACAGATCAGCCCTGAGGGTTGTCAAATTCTCAGTCGTGTCTGAACAGACTTTTTGCAGAGAGGTACAAGGTGGTGATTAATCCCTGTGCTGTTCGACAACTTGTCTGGTTTTCTTACCTAAAAAGAACTGGGGGAAAGAGGGGTTGTGCACATGTAATTTCGAGCTTTCTTGCAAAAACAAAGCATTGTTTTGTTTTTTTAGCTGCTGTTTTTCTGTTGGATGGTGTTACCTTGCTGAAGTTTAATTACCAGGCTGGGCTGGCTTTTGCCCATGCCATGTGTGTGGGTTGTTTTGAGTGGTTTGGCTCTAGGAGCTACCAGGCAGAGAAGAGGCTGAACTGTTTTTTCCCCTCCATAGAAGAAGGGGGAGGAAATCTCAGAGCTGCTGAGAAAGGCCCACACAATTTATTATGGCTGTTCTTCTGCTTGACTTTAATTTTGTTTGGTGCTGATGGAGATTCTTTTTTTTTCCTGCATCAAGTGTTTGCCTCCGGGGCTGCAGGAGACTTGTGTGATGATGTGTTTTGGGAAATAAGGCAGAGCAGAGCTCTTCTGGTAACCAGCAGTAGAAACCTCCTGAGATGTTAGCAAATCTGCTTCACTCTGGTAGGAGCATTCTGGAGCAGGCATCTTCTCCTGCAGATAGTGGCTCACCCCAGAGGGGGGAGGTGTGGGAAACAGTGGGTGTCAGGGCACCCAGCTGAGCACTGTGTCTGGTTGGGATCATGTAGTTAAGGATTCGGGAAAGTGCTTTTAAAATTCTTTTTGCTAAGCCAGACCTTCTTCTCAAGGAGAGAGAAACCCAATCTGCTTAAATGGTCAAGGAGAGCAATGCGAGGTAGCTTCAATATAGCCTTTAACTACTTAGAGGAAAACTTTTACTAGTGAAGGTCACACTGATGTAAAGAAAAAGCCGTAACAGAATCAAGTAGCTGAAACTACACTGTTATTGGAGTAACTAATGGACATGCCATTTTTGATTAAAATTTTTGTACTAATCCAAAGCTGCTGGTGTCATGGGGGCCACACCGTGGGCTTTGCACATTTGCCATTTGTTTCAGCTTTTATGTGTGAGTGAGCTGAAAGCAGAAATCTCAGAAGGTAACTGGATTTATCCCATCACAGCTCTGCTGTGCTTTTCTTAGTGAGTGGTTTGGAGGTGCCACGTGCCCATGGGCCATATCCAGGCAGAGCCACCCCAGCATTGTGGGAAGCACAGCAGTGTGTCTGTGGGTTCCTATGCAGACAGCAGGGTGACAGCTCCAGTGTCTCTGGAGCTTCTATTCTGCAAGTGCTGCTGCTACCAAATTACACCTAAAGCTTAATGAGACCTGGAGAGAGACCTGCCTCCACAGCAAGTGCAGCTGGACTTGCACCCTGGCTTTACAAATCCGTCCCACCCATGATTCAAGAGTCTAAAAAGGTGCCAGATTTAGAAGGGTATGTGGGAGGCTATATATATCTTACAGTTTTCCAGCCGGTGCACATTATCAGGCTTTTTTCCACAAACACAAAGGCCAGACACGCAGGAGCAAATTCCCACATTGGTGTTGATCATTCCCTCAGCAATGATTTTACCAAAGCTGTAACAGTTAACGGGGCATTAGCTTATTAAAAGAGTTGGATGGATTGACATGAACAGCAAAACTCTCCCCAGGACTATCCTCCTGTCAGTCTTTTGGGCTGAAGATTGAAAATTCAAAACAACTTATCTGTTATAGAGACTTTCTTTTTGTATAGAACAGTCTTCAGTCAAGGACGGAAAGAAGTGAACCACAATAGTTTAAAACTGACATGAGGTCAGAGCTGAGCTTAAAACACATCTGGTGGTGTGCAGAGCTCAGAGCTATGTTTTGGATCAGGGATCTGGCAGAATAATAAACCTTGCTTCCTACCACCCTTTCTAGGAAAGAATACAGCCCACACAAATACACTGTTTCCTTAATTCTGCGTTAAAGCAGCCACCTTGGTTATAGAGTGAAGGCAACCAAGCAGTTGCATCAAGTCCAGCCCACCTCAAGCTTTTTTTGCAGGTGCCAGCAGTGTGTTGTGCGGTGTTGCTATATGGCGAGGTGCCCCACAGGGCATTTGCAGGAACCTCCAGCACTGCTATGGCTTCATGCCATCCTCCACTGTGGAGATTGGTCATTGTAGTGCTGGTGGCTGGTGCGACACTCAGGCAAGCACTGTCCTGATCCCTGGCACCTCATCAAAGTGCACTGGGCAAACACTGGGATGGGACATGTTCCTGCTGGACTTTAACAGGAACTCTCTCTCCTTTCAGTTTGAAGTAGAAATTCAGAGGATTTCAGAAGCCTATGAGGGCTTGGTCAAGACCACCACTAAAAGGGAGTCTCTGGACAAAGCGATGAGAAACAAACTCGAAGGAGAAATTAGGAGGCTTCATGACTTCAACAGGGATCTCCGTGGTATGTTAACCTTGCTTCTGTGGTTGCTTTATTTTTTCAGTTCATGTGGTGTTTCACTTCTCACAAGCCCCAGAGCAGCAGGCTTTAGAGGAGTAGCTACACTCATGTATTAGATAAATGTCTTCAGAAATCAGGCCCAGCTCAATGGCATAAGACAAAACTACTGTCACTACCCTGGTGGCAAGGAAACCTTCTGGCAGAATACGAGTGTCAGCTTCAGAGATGGTGCCTTTGCACTCAGCACTTGCAAATATTGATTTGACAGCAAGGCCACCAGTCCCAAAGTCTTGTCTATCTCTAACGAGCTGAAGAGCAAGTTGCAATACAGAGCAGTGCTGCACAACCTGTAAATCTTACGGTTCAGTGCCTTCACGAACCAGTAGCAAGTATCAAAGGGTATCTGGTTTGTATTTAAAACATAAAATTGAGGCTATATCCTTTTGAGAAAGCGAGTGTAGGGTATGTTGGGTAGCTATTACCCATCCATGTTCCTGATGGGGGTGCTTTGGTACCTCCTTGTGCAGTGAGATGCCTTCTGCAAGCTGGTTCTTGCTTTTTACAGGGGTGAAGGGAGGGTTGCATGGTCTTTTTGGAGGAGGGAAGGCAGGACCTTCCCAGGGGAAGCTGTTTCTGGCTGCAGAAAACTGCTCCTTTCCCAGGGCATCCCAAAGGATTGGTGTCACTGCGCTGGGGGCTGTTTTCCCCCAGTGCATCTTGCTGCACCAGGGGCAGTGCTCCACTGTGGGAAGGCATCCATCCCCTTGCAAAGCTGGGTAATTCAGATTGCAAATGCATTTTGGACAGTGTGAGAAATGAACTGCCTGGGCACGTCAGCCATGAATGGCAGAGGCTTTTCCCCTGATTTCTGTAAATCTGAATGATACAGCGTCATGGAAGAGGTCAAAGGCCTCATCTTCTTATGTGTGTGTCAGCATCCATTTTAATGACCTCCTTCAGAGAGTCTATTTATATGGCTCTGCTGGCATGCATCTTATTTTTTTGGTTGGCCTACAATTTTATATACATATATTTATACTTAAAGTATTTCCTGTTTTTTGCAGAACGACTGGAGACTGCCAATAGGCAGCTAGCCAGCAGAGACTTTGACGGGCATGAGGATAAGTCAACAGAGGGCCTTTATGTCACTCAGAGTGAGTATTGTGCTAATCTGTTATGAAGGCACATACATATCCACACACACATATATATATATGTGCTGGAGTGGAGGTGAATACTTTGCTATTAATTGTTGTCATCCTTATCGCTTTGTTTGATTTGGCAAATTCATCACACACTCTTAATTAAGATGCATACTGGATTGCTTAGGCTGTTTGGGTTTTTTTTCCTCTCTAACACCAGAACCAGGCAGTGGTTAACACAATTTAGCACATTATTGATAAATATTTGTCTGAAATTGTGAAGTGTTGCTTGTCGGCACCATCTCTGGAGATGCATTCTTTTTAGAGAAGACATTCTTCTCTTGGCTGGGGTAAGCCCAGAGCAAACTCTGCTGACTTGCTGTCAGTGACAGGGGTTGACTAACAGGAGACAGAGCAGAGCTGAACCCTCCCTCTTTGCAATGGATGGGAGAGACAAAGATTTTACAACTTCTGCTGCTATGAAAAACATCCATTCCCCTCAAGTTTTAGGTTCCCGTAATGACTGAGCACAGGGCTGCACCATGTCCCTGCTATGTGCTGACAGTTCCGTGTGACCAGCCAAAACAAAACCCAAGCAGCTGTATGCTGTGTGACAGCACGTGGCTTCTCATGTATCCCGAGCATCTTCAGCGTGCTTCCAGAAGGGCTTAACCACCTGGGAGCTGTGCAGTACCTTGCAGGCTTAAATGCTGTTGAAGCTAACTGTTGTGTGCAACTGATCCTTCTATTTTATTTATTGCACCAAGAGCTTCCTCGGAAGGTGAGCTGTGGCTGCAGATCTTTAGGTGGAGAATTGGCCACCTTCATTAGCAGCACAGTGTTTGGTACCACTCAGTGTTCCTACCAGCCCTGCAACGTCCACCAGCTGCTCCAAATGCAGGAGAGCCTTCTCTTCTCCTAGCTCCCACCAGCAGCAGTGATGCCAGCACTGCAGCTTTGCTGGTAATTGTGCATGTGTGCACAAACCAGAAGAGAATCTAATGGTCTTTTCCATGACTGTGTTAGTGGGGCCATATTAGCAGATGCCACAAGGGCGTGCAGATGTGAGCATCTGTTAAGAAAATAGCATTGATATGTAAGTCTTGTCATCCTTGGAAAGAGTTCAAGTGGGGTAAGCTGCACTGTGCAAATTGCAGATGAGTCTGCTGTCTTTGTACAGAGACAGCTTGACAGTGTTACCGTATACTAGTAGCTACAAGGGGGAGTTAAATCCCTGGGATGAACTCAATTTGAGTAATTTTCCAGTCCATAAACATGCTCTGTGCTTCTATTGATAAATATCTAGCAATAAAAGTTTGTGCTGTGTGCTCAGCATATTACTGCTATCAATTTGCAGCTTACAAACAAATATAGCTTTTCAGATCCTATCACATAAGACAAGCTGGATTCTTGGAGTGTCTCCTGGCTAGACCAGAGAGCTAAATGTTACTGATGCAATGCTGAGTGCTTCCAAGAATAGAAAAATGGGCACATGTAAAGCAGGTTCTCTTCAGTCATGTTCTTTGAGCTGCTGGGGCATGCACAGTAATGACCTCGATATCAAAGTATCAGCCTAAAACCACCCCTCTGAGAGCCCATGAAAGGTTTTTCTTGGAAATCCTCTGTTGCTGCTTGCATTTATATGCTCCTATTTGTGAGTCTTCCACAGGGGCAGCACATGACCAGACTTGCACCCCCCTGCCAACCTGAGGTTTTTGCAAGCACAGACTGTAACCCTTCTCGTGTCTTTTCTGATGGGATGCTCAGGCACAAAACTGAGAGGAGAAGGGGTGAAGCCTGGTTTGGCTGCCATGCATACACTTGTCTACCAAGACATTTTTAGAAGAAGAGAAAAAATGATGCTTATGTGCACTCCCATCAGCTGTTGCAGTTCTGTTGAGAAACTCATGTTTGGTATTTTTTTTTTCCTAAGGGTAATAGCTTATTAAGTCAGATTAGTAAATGCAAATCTTAGTTTTCATTAGGAAAGCAAAAGCAGATTTCTAGTCCCTACATTTATCAAAAACAGCCTGAAAACATGACCCTTAACATCCCCAACCCAAGATAATATAAAAAGACTCCAACATCAGCAGGTTCCTAGAAGTTATCATTTTTAACCTAGTCTTATGATGAGATGAAGAAGGAAAGATTAAACTCTTGAGGTTTTATTTAATGCTCGTCCTTGGTCATACTACAAACACAGTGGTAAAACTCCAGTGATAGAAAAAACTCCCTGAAAAAGAAGTCTGGCAAGGCAGGATATGCAGCAATCATTTCTCAGTTCCTCGCAGAACTTTCCATTAACAGTGTCACAGTGCAAAGCTCTGAGATGGAGACCAGAGGTGACAAAAACTCTTATTTGCTGTAATAATAATAGGCAAAGCCAGGATGCACGTCTCAAAGTATGAAATGGTAGGCATTTGTGCTGAAGAAAAATGCTTCTGTTGTATTGGGGGTAGGAGAAAACTCAGCCTGTTAATTTCATTGTGTGATGCTTTGTTAGAGGAAAAGGTTCTTTTTAAGGAAAGACAGGAAGCAGTGATTGAAGGCTTACGGGCCCGTACCAGCAAGAGAAGAGCTAGGCAGAAGGAGACGCAGAGGTGCTGTACAAATGGAAGAGGCAGGAAGACTAAGGATGGTTTCAAGGACATAGGGCAGAGAGAAGGCTTATGGTACAGCATATCATGGGAAACATTTTGTTTTGGTGGAGTCTGAGAATTTTCTCTCTGTTTCTAGGGTTTATGGACTTACAGATGCTCTGTCAGAGCAGGGGTTCCTCCAGGAGGCTTTTTTTTCAGGTGTCTGAGGCAGATCAGGGTCTGCCCATCACTGTAGTTTTGAACTCATTAGTGGGCATGTGTAGACAGTTTCAGCAGTGTGTTGGTAGAGCCTCGTGCTTTGAGGGGAGCGTTCAGCGGATGTGCCATGTACTTCTGCATTTATCTCTGTCCCAAATATCCCAGGCAGAGAAATATTCCTATTAAATTAATCCAACCAAAGAAAATGCCTACAGTAGATGTTTTTGAAAGTGGATGTTTGGGCAGACTAAGACCCATTTGTTATTAAGACAGGAAACAATCAGGGCCGAAGAAGAAGTGAGTGTCAGGGGTGAGTGACAGGGAGCTCCTTGCCCTTTCATTTCACAGCTGCAAGCTGTACAAGGAGAGGTGGAGAAGCTGCTGCCCCACTGCACCCAGATCCAAGGGCATCTGTGCAAGGATCAGCATCCTGAAAAAACAGCGTTACATAAAAAAAGGCCCTTTTTTCTTGACTTCTCTCTGCCCTCCAGAGGGAATAGTTGTGGGAAATCTGGTTTTCATTTTCAATTTGTGAAGGTGAAATTCTCCCCTGACTTGTATTTCATGACATGCAAGTGGAAATGCCCAAGATGTAAATCAGATCAAGTTTAAGCTGTCCTGCGATACTTCGGAGGATAAGGAAAGCCATCACAAGTTTTGATGGAGATTTGGTGACTTCCTCTGACAATGGAGCACCAAATGTTTCTGCATCCCTGCTTAGTTTGGTGACCATGAGTCACCCTGCACCCTGAACCATTCAAGTATATTACAATTGACCATAATTATTAATTACAGCACAGAATCTCTGTTACTCACCATGTGACAAAACAGACTCAGGGACTCGAGCATCACCTCAGGCAGCTTCTCACACTTTTCTTGGTGCTGGTGTGGCTCAGACTCCGGAGACCTGTCAGAAGCAGGAGCATGCCATTTGTGAGCGAAGCTCCAGGAGAAGGTTTTAGGGAGCTCTCTTGACATTTGTATTTCCTTTCTTTTTTTTTTTTTTTTTTCCCTCATGGAGACCTGCTATTTGGGATGGAAAGAGATGTTTCATTTTCAAGTTCTGTATTGCTGCTCTAGACCTGCCTTGGCCCAGCCTCATTAGTGACAAACCACAGCTGCAGGGGGCTGCACCAAGGCTTGACCAGAGGGTTGGATGGACAAATGGATGGATGGTGGCTTTGCTCTCCCTCTGGAGGAGAAACATAATATCTGGACCTGGCAAGCTGGCCCTGTTTAATGTGCAAATAATTCAGTAAAGCTGTGGAAAGCACTCTCCTACATGGAGTGAATGAGCTCTCCGTTTATTCTGTTTGCTCTTACGGTGTGTGAACCAGCCACTGAAAAGTCTTTGGAGCAGGCAAGAGGATCCTGTTCTCATTTTGAATTCCTTCTGCCAGTCACTTTGGGCAGAGTGACAGGGCACAAGGGGCTCATCCTGTTCTCACTGCCCTGCCACACTTCTGGGAAGGTCGAGTCACTGGAGTTGGCCGAGTGCCAGCTTGAGCAGGATGAATAGAAGAGGCCACTCTGGTGCCCTATCCTGGTGAATAAACTGATGTAAGGGTGACCCACAGCAGCTGCGATGACATACGCCTGTGCATGGTGGGTGGAAGAGCTCCTCCACTCACTTGCCATGTCAGGAGTTGCAAGACTGACAAGAGGCTAAATAAGTCTCACAGGTTTCACTCAGGAAAGGCACAGTCACCAGAGAGTGACTGTGGAATTAGTAGCTATGAAGAGCCACCACAGGGAAATGCAAATCCTTGTGAGAGAAATTGCTGGAAATGTCACAGGGATGTGGTATGGGAGTCACCAGTCTCATTTTCAGCATATCTCCTGCAGCCAAGTTAGGTTCTTGTTGCCATAATTTGATACATTCTGCTAGCAGTGGTCATTCTGTAGGAACAAGATTTATCTTTAAAGTGTGTCCATGTTACCACTCTGCACACATAGCAAGGAAAAGAGCAGTTTGGGATGTATTACCAGTCTTGTTTAATATCTTTATCAATGACCCTGATGAGGGGATTGACTACACCCTCAGTAAATTTGCAGATGACACGAAATTAAGTGGGAGTGTCGATCTGCTTCAGGGTAGGAAGGCTCTACAGAGGGATTTGGACAGGCAGGAGCAATGGGATTAGGTCAATGGGATGAGATTTAACAAGGTCGAGTGCTGGGTCATGCTCTTCGGTCACAACCCCAGGCAATGCTACAAGCTTTGGGAGGAGTGGCTGAAAAGCTGCTTGGAGGAAAAGGACCTGGGGGTGCTGGTGGNAATTGATTCTGTGATTCTATTGAGATGGTCATTAAATTGGTGAGGTAAGTTGATAGATACAAGTTGTGAAAAGCTCACATCTGAGTGTACAGAATAAATGGCACAGACTGAATGTATCTTTCTGTCTAATGTTTCTGCTTAAAAGCAGGGTCAAGACTGTTCTTTTCTTAGTGTACCTACACAGGCTGAAAACTCAAAAAGCCTGTTTGTGAGATACTGAAGCGGGCTCTTTGCTTTATCTCCGCTGTCTTCTATCCAGCCAGAGTATAGGTGTAATGTCCTCAGTGTGTTGAGATAGAACAGTCAGGGGCAGTGGGTGGAAAGCTGTAAGATTTTTTTACAACAGATATTTATGTTCCTTCTGTAAATGTATTCTCATTGAGAGAGGAAGTCTGCGTGCTCGATGTAAAATTCCTTGCAAGGTTAAGGCTGTGTCATCAAGGTGGCTCGTGGTGGCAGCCAGTGGTGCCGTGCACACAGCACTCGCTGAGCTTTGCAGAGGCCAGTGTGCTAGTGTGGCTTCCAGGGTTTCTTTGTGTGGCATGCTGAATTCCTCCTTTTATGATAAATTGGAAGGCAGCTTGTTGGGTTTTAGCTCACTTTATCCACTTGTGCCTTGCTCCACATGGCTCAGCTCATATGCATCTCACCTCACTACAGACACCTACTGATAATTGTAAATTAAACCTGTTCTCATCCTATCTGCAAGTAAGGAAGAGTAAGACCCTTCTAGGGGTAGTTCAGGTCTGAAATACGCAGGCTTTGGCCATGTGAAGTTTCCTGACCCCTCTTGAGGATAGGTGGATGGTGGGACTTCCAGCTTGAGTGGTCACACTTGACTGGGATGGGCAGGATGTTAGGGACAGATTTTCCATGTTTCAATGTTTCTGGAGCAACTTTTCACTTCAGTTAAATAAAAAAAAAATAAAATTAATTCTGTAATGCTGTGTTTAGAAATTCAAAAATAAAAACAATGTTTCCTTGATGCCAAATTAGTTTTTGGAGGAAATTTTCCTACCTGGAGTCTTTCCAAGTGCTCTATTTTTGCTGTCATTCAGAAGGAAGGCCAGATTTTGAAATCTCAGATTTCACTGAAGGAAATCTCCATTCTCTCCTTGCTTCAGTCATTAACTGTTTGCAGTCTGATGTCAGGCATCCTGCGATTGGCCTGTGATGCTCATGTTCCCTGAAATGGCTTCTCAGCACTGTCAGGGCAGAGATAGATGGGGCCAAGAATTTCCCCAGGCAGCTTGCCAGTGAAGTCAGTGGTGGGCCTGCAGTTTGTTGGCAAAGAAAAAGATGTGAGCAAAGCTGACTGAAGTTAGACAGGCTTTTTTTTTTTTTTTAACATAGTTTTAAATCTTATCAAAAATAAAAAAGTTTGTTTTTTTGGCACAAAGGTTATATACATGTTTTAGTCTCACTCCTACGGTGTTAAATAATGAGATGCAATGTTAAGGCCTTTAACAGGAGGGGAGCACCGATCACTGGACCCTGAGATCATACAGGATGGGAATTCACCCAGGGCCCCCACAGGGTTGAACTGCCTCCCACGGCCTTCTCTGCACAGACAGAGAAAGCCCATCTTCCTTATTACTCTTTCTGTTTTCAGACTGTCCAGCAGAGATCTGTGTTTATTATTTGGCTTCTTCACATGTTCTGTATCTCATCTGTTCTCCGTCTTCTTGCCCATATTAGAGAAGGGCAGCAGCATCCATGCTGGCATCTGTAAACAGTCCTTGACATAGGCTGTTCTCAGGCAAGACCTGGGCATTGTATGGGAAAGAAGTATCTGGTGCAGGCTACAGGCTACATCTTGCTGGGGAATGTGCTGGTAGTTCCTCAGAATGGACAATTATGAGGCAGTGCTCAGGTCCACAGTCTCTGCTTAGTGCAGATGCAGCCCAAGCTGCCACTCATCCCTGCTGCTGGTGCTCACACAACACAGGACATTGAGGGGCTGAGCCTTGGCAGTAAAAACTCAGCAACAGAAACAGAACTCCTTGCCCCCCGTGTCTCAGCACTGGCCCCACTTGCTGTTGGTCCACTTAATTTTTACTTTTCTAGGGAGGTGGCAACTTGCCTCTGGTGCATGGCCCAGGGCCTATGACCTGTCCTCCTGGAATGTCTCTTTTTCTTGTCTTTCTTCCAGACAAGGAGCACTTGAAGGAGAAGGAGAAGTTGGAGATGGAGCTGGCAGCTGTGCGTTCTGCCAATGAGGACCAGCGGAGGCACATTGAAATCCTTGACCAGGCCCTGAACAATGCACAAGCCAAGGTCATCAAACTGGAAGAGGAGGTGAGGCATGGGCAACATTTCTGTCCTCTGAGTATAGCAGTGGATCACGGATAGGGCTTTCCTCATCCAGGTCCTGCCATGGTGTAGTAGAACTGGCTGAAAGTTGGTGCATTTTGCAGCTCAGGCAAGACTGTCAAAACAGGGCTGGCCTGGGGGAGAATCCACAGGACCCCACTTGGTGCTCGGAGTCTTATAAGGAGCAAGGAAGGTCTTTTCTTAAATACCCACAAGTAATTTAAGTGCCTTGGTGGCACTTAAAGTGGTCTTGGAAAGATGAAGGGTGAGTTGACCTCAGTGATTTATTAATGTTTTTTATCAGAGTATCCAGAATGACAGACCCTCTGTTAGGTAACTTTAAGTCTGGAAGATAGAAGGTATTATATATGCTGAAGGCATTGCAGTTTTGTTCCTCAGTATTACACCATTCTGACTTCCTATTCAGAAACATTTTAAACACTTCATTCCCTCCAGTGGATACACTCAGCGGCAAGAGGATCACATTAAGTTTAACTGCTCCTTTGTTAGTTAGACTAAAGCCTGCTCACCATCCCAGTGTATTTGGGGCAGTCCCTCTGGGGCAGCTGCAAGAGCTAGCATACCTTTAATCTGTACATAATTCACTTGACATTGTTTGCCTTAAAGGCAACCAGAGGTTTTCTATTTACATTTCATTACAAAGTGGCTGAATAAAGGAAGATTTTTAGGTGGCAACAGCTGTTCCCGCAATTGTGGCATCACGCAGGGGATGGAAAGAAGTAAGTATAGCTCCTGGCTTCTCCACAGACTGTCAGTGTGGTATTGGCAGGTAACATGGACTTGCTGAATACACATTGGCGAAGGCAACAGAAGTATAAATGTAGATTTCCAGGCAGGTGGTGTAAGAAGCTGCCTTGTGCAGTTATAGTAAATGCATTTGCAGCTTTAGGGCTCTGTCTCCAGTTTGTAGTCTAGTCATTCAACAGAAATGTGCCTCTGATGGGGATTGGAGCTACAGTTCTGGATTGTAGACTGGTGGAGCTGAGGGAAAATACTTCTCTCTAGAGAGCTGCTAACCTCCTGCACAGGGCATGGTAGATGTTATGGAATTGATAACCTCTTGCCTAGGGCACAGTAGTTGTTATGCAGTTGGTAACCTCTTGCATAGGGCATGGTAGGTCTCAGGGGTGACAATACAAGGGGGTGATGCAACAGTATTTGCCGAAGTATTTGTCTGTCAGAGCACCCAGCCTGACCAAGCCCATGTTGACCTGGTACTGTTTAACTGCATTTTTCATTCTAGGTGACTTCAGGTGGGTTTTATCCCAGCTGCTGTGTTGTAATTGTTCAAGGCAGTGTCAAGCAGCTCAGGTGAAGTGCAGTTAATCTGTGGCAGCTCCCACGTGCCCAGGCTCCTGTTCTTCCTTTCCCTTGCTTTTGGCCTGTTTCAGCACTGAATCAGAGCACCTTTTCAACAGTCTGCAGTGTTTCTGGAACTCTGTTTGACACAAATGCAGCAGATATTGTGGAAGTTTTGAACCTTCATCTTAAACCAGGGATTTCTACTATAATTTGGAATATATTGAAGGAAGCACAAAATCACTCAAATGAAAATGACTGTTATTATTAACAGAGCTCTACTTTGTGCACTGCTTCTTAAATCCAGCCTGATTTCTTCTAGCACCAGAATGTAATTAAGTTTAAAAGCTTTTTAAATCAAGGTTTGAGAAATAAGCAGTAGCTACAAAGTTGAATTAACATAAGATAGTGCACTATGTAAATCTACATTATCCTGAGTGCCTGCTGGTAGAAGGATTTAATTCAAAAATATGCAGGTGGTATTATCACCACATGTCATTTCGGAGCCTGCTGCTGGAATTGTGTGTCTGGTCCATGCTTTGGATAGAAGACTGCATAATTGGAGAGGGATCAGAAAACAGCTGTAGAATTTGTCTGGTGCCCAGATGTTCTTTGCTGTGACCAATTAAAGTGAAGAGGTGGCTGAGCTCCAGTCCATGCACGTGAATGTGAAGAAGGTATCGCTGTCAGCCAGATTAAACATTGATACTTAATGTAAGAAGAAATGAGGAGATGCACTATCTGGGGGTTGAAGTTCAGCAGATCAGGCCAGAAATAAAGAGTTAGAGTAATTAATGCTGAAACAACCTACTTAGGGTGATAGTGGATTGTCCATCTCTTACAGTCCTTAACACAAATCGAGTATCTATAGAACAGATATTCTATAGCTCAAACTGGAGTTACGTTTCTAGTGCAGATATTTTTTCAAGACCCACTTGTCTTTACTCAGATTTATTTGCTTGGATCGTTCCCTTGTAGCTTCAGCTCTTCATCTTTATTTTCCCAATCCCTGGGACAAGGGGAGTGTTCAGGCAAGTTTGCTGATCTTGTGAGTATGTGAATTCTTTCATTAAATGTTTCTTGCTCTAGTAGATCACAATTTGAAAACAGAACAAGAAGTAATTTTCTTAAATTGCATAAGATAAAGCCAGATTAGCCATTAGGGTAAAAGTTTTCTGGCATTAAAGAAATACAAGCTGTGAAGTAGTTTGCAGGGGGAGGTTGTGGAATCCCTACGTCTGGAGGGTTTTGTAACAGACGTGTGCCAGGTTTTAGGTAAACGATCCTACCTCAGAGCATGAAGATGAACTGGTACCTCTCAAGATGCCATCCAGCTTTCATTTGACTCTGTGTCCCTGTGAGATAATGGAGTTTAGTATCGTGTATTTCTGATTGCAGCCCCCCTCCTTTACAGATGCATACTGCACTGACAAGCTGTCTATTTAAATGACAACTTTTTCTACTTTGTTTTTTAAATGTGGGGGTGAAATTTTTGCTTCTGAGTCTACAGGCAGAATGAAAAGTCAGAACTGGCTCAAGAATCTCCCTATAAATTTATGAATTGTGGGAATTCTCTTACTGCATACCTCCAACGAAGTTGTTTCCTAAGGCGGTGGATGCATGTGTATCGCCTCACCCACACGGACAGAGGTTCATTTGTGCACGAGTATGTGAACCCTGGGGCTTAGAGGGCTGCTGCACAGACAAAATCTGCCTGCTGTGGTACAGGTGGACCCTCCACCATCCATCAGGATGTGGGGTAGTGTATGAGGTCTGCTGAGCAGGGACTCTGAGGGAGCCCCCTTTCCCTCTCTGATCCACACTGGTACAGCTGGGAAGTGGCACAGGCACCTTCCTACTTCCAAAATAGCACATTCGGCAAGAAATCACCACTGTGTCTGTCTTGCCAAGTTGTGAGCTCCCAAGGAATGCAATCTTCATGCTGCTGCCAGAGACTTGTGGGGATTATAATCTCATTAATTTTCATGGAAAGCCTCAGGAGCTGTAAGCATTAGCTCGGATTACAGCAGGGCTGGGGAGGTCGCGCTGCCAGTTGTTGGCTCTGACTGGGGAGGTTTGTTTAGGCCAAGCTTTGCTTTTGCTGTGAACAAGCCCATATTTCACTTCACTTGTGACATGGATGGGTTTAGGCTGGCAGAAGGGGAATTTCATGAAAAAGTGTTTCTATTATCATTGTAATCCTTGAGCAGGGGACACATCTAGGTGAATCCGGCATCACACAAGTATATATATAAAAAATCTTGTTTGCAGCATGATAGTCCTGGGCTAAGCAGAAGTTTCTGGATGAAGTGGAGCCCCACAGGGCTGAGGGTACCCAGTGCTGGTGTTTATTTGCTCCTCACACCCAGGAACAAGGCTCTAAACTTCTCACTACACCCCCTAGATATTTAGACACAGCTATTTTCTGGCTGTATCTCCTAAACCATAACCCACACTGCAGTTAATTTCAGTAGTGAGTTAAATACCTAAAAAGAGGTAGGTACTAGGATATTGGTTTGGCCCTGGCCTTGACAGCTGACAGGACCCCTTCAGCCTCTCTTATTTATCTAGTTCCCCAGTGTTGACTGGTGTTGGTGTGTTTTTCTGCCTTATGTTTTCTTCTGAAAAACTTCAGGTCTCAAGTGTACAAATAAATGAGGGAGACTAGAAGTCCTAAAGAGGATCTTAGTGATTAAGGCAATTATGCCCTCAAGCATCCCCTATTAACCCACAGGCTAGAGATGGGATCCAGCGGAGAGTTGGCAAAGTCTGCATGATCCAGTGTTCAAATCAATTTACCTTCTCTTTCCAATTCGGGAGGTTAAGTTGAGAGTGTTTTGGGGTCTTACGGGGTTTGCAGTTTGCAGAGCAGGTGGAACATTTCTGGCTCCTGGTACTCTGCTTGTGCCACTTGCATTGGACAGACACACACCACTGAAAAAAAGAGACTGCTTGGATGCAGATTTTCTGTCGAGTGTCACCAGTCAGTAAAACCCACCCGGATCCTTCTTAGCTGAGGCCAGCTAGTGTGCTTTCCCAAAGAGTATGCACCAGCATGATGGCTTTTGCTCAGAAATGGCCAGGGGGTTTCATTGCTAATGGATCCTCAGTGACTAGAAGGTCTGGGCATTGTTCACTCAAAAAAGAGTAGAGCTGCCCCAGTGATGCCTCCTGGGCATCCCTTTCTCTGCTCACCAAAGGGGCACAATCCTTTCCCTGGAGAAGCTCTCCCAAGCAAACAGCCAAAGCCATGCTTGAGGACAGTGCATGCCTGCAAGTGCATGGGCTCCCAGCAGCCCAGGGTTGGGGCACGGTGCCCCAACCTACTGCTGACCCTCTGTCCCCCACAGCTGCGCAGGAAACAGGCCTATGTGGAGAAGGTGGAGAAGCTGCAGCAGGCATTGACGCAGCTGCAGGCAGCCTGTGAGAAGAGAGAGCAGATGGAGAGGCGGCTGCGCACGCGCCTGGAGCGGGAGCTGGACTCGTTGCGGATGCAGCAGGTGAGCATGGGGTGGTGTGTGCAGGACACCAGTATGGGGCCTTTGATGTTGTTTTTAAAGAGGGATGGCTGCTTGCAGCGCTGTCAGATGACACCTTGCTTTTGGGTTGAGATCGTTGGGCCTTCCACCTAAGCATTTCCTTTGGATGAAGTTGTGGATGCCCCACAATTCATTGGGTATATTCAAAGTCAGGTTGGATGGGGCTTCAAGGCACATGACCTAGTGGAATCTGCCCTTGCCAGAGGGGTTGGATTTAGACGATCTTTGAAGGTTCCTCCAACCCAGACCACTCTCATTCTAACTCCTGATTTTCAATGGAGAATGGGGGAGCTCCACAGTGGGACTGCTGGACACAGCTGAGCCCAACTTGGTGTGGGGCTGGGAGGTCCTGGCTCCACTGCTCAAGAACAAGCGCTACCTGTCCCACACACCTGCCAGGGGAAAATAGCCTTCCAGGTTTCTCTCCAGCAATCACAGCACCAGACTGAACGAGGAGAGGAAAGAAGTGGTAACTGTGGGCATGAGATTTAGCCCACAGGTTTTGGCAGATATGTCACTGAAAAAGCAAGGTGGGATGACGTGGAATTTGACAGGAGCAAGTGCTTCATCTGTATTTGTTCCAGACAAAGATTATGTGCATGGTTTGCAAAACCCATCACAGGTCTGGAGACAAATGGTGTCATTTTCAGGCAATAAATTATTTAAATATCAGTCCAGTCCAGAATGGGCTAGAAGTGTAGACTTGCATTTCTCTGGATGTAGCCTTGTTTTTTGGCAGCCTTGTGTCCTTAGAGGGATATTTTTCTGCTTGTATTTTATGCACAGTTATTCCTTTGTTA
Source organism: Chloroceryle aenea (assembly GCA_013399075.1). Lineage (NCBI taxonomy): Eukaryota > Metazoa > Chordata > Aves > Coraciiformes > Cerylidae > Chloroceryle > Chloroceryle aenea. The sequence goes on from VWZY01004389.1 coordinate 261,404, forward strand.
TTCCTCCACCCCTAAGTCTCAAAGTCCAGTCATGTGTGAAAAGGAAAAAAAAAAAAAAAGGCAAGCACAAGATGGTTGCAGGGAGGATTTCCAGGCTACAGCCAGCACTGAGTGCCAAATACATGGACATTGGTTTCAGAGGAGAGTGAGCAGATGTACTAAGTGTATCTGTCACACCACCACTTGGGGAAAAAAGAGCAACATAAGCAAGCATGATGCTTTTGAAGGGCTCGCTCATATCTCTGTCAACACACTCATCTGCTACAGCAGCCCTTCCTTACTTATGAGCCATTAGTGGAGGCCAGAGCAGCTGTAGGACGTGAGCTTGTGCTGCCAGAAAGCAGAGGGGCTGATCCTGCTGGCAGGATGTGATTGAGAAACAATAGCTCTGCGGTATCAGTGGTTGCAGTCATGAGGTGGCCAGATCTGAGAGCATCCTTTTCTCACTGGCAGCCCCAGGGCAGGGCAGGTCCATCCCTCAGCCCCTCCAGGAAGCATCACACTTGCTGCTGCTCCCTGGACAACCTTCCCATCCATCTTGTCTCTTCCTTGCTGCCATTTAAGTGCATTAAGTCTTCCTTGCCCTGTCCACCACAAGCTTGCTGTTCCTGTCTTCTTCCAGTAGCTCTCCTCAGTTCCCTCTTAGCCATCTCTCCTCCAATTTAACAAAGAATTTACGTGAGGTATGATATGCTAATGCTGGTGTAAATGAAAGAACACTGAGGAAAATACAACTAAAATTCAAGATAAAACTAGAACTGGAGAAGTTTTGTTCTCTGGGCTGGAATATAGGGAAAAACTGATATATTAAGAGACTGGGATGTTGATGAAGTCCTTGTCTTGGGAGTTCAAGCTACGTCTGCTCATTTTGGCAGATTGCTTCATTTGTAATCGTTTTTTTTTTGGCACTGTAATTAGCAATTGGATGTTGTAATTAGCAATTGGATGTTGCCATAGTTCTCAAATGCTTATACCGGTTCTCTCTAGTAAGCTTTAAGACAAAAGAGACTCCAGCTTCATGTCTCACCAATCAGCTTTGAGAGGAGACTTTGGGGTATTTGTTACTACTGTTACTTACACTTTTGGTTTTGCAAGCCACAGCACTGCAGTGAATCATGTTGCATCAAAATGCCCCACGTTTTTACTTCAGAGCTGTCTTTGAGTTATCAAATTTTTATCTTCTGGAACATTTTCTGATCACAGAGAAAACTAGAGCTTTTTTTTCTCCTTTTTACTGGAGTCAGGAGAATAGACAGCACACAAGGAGACAGTGTGCCAGAATCTCTTCTGTTCCTGGCTTGTTGATAACCAAGTCCAAAGGTCAAATCTTCATGATCATTGATGCATGAACTAGGAAAAACAAACAAACAAATAAAACCCCAAACAAGCAATCAATAAAAAAACACAAAACACCTTTAACTTAGCACTGCAGGCTGGGCAGGGCTTGGCAGAGATTTTGACTCAGAAGATGACAAGCACCTATGATGTCTCAAGATGCCATTTATAGACCAGGACAATACTTCCAAAATATTACCACCTTGCCAGAGATTTGATAATATTTGAAGAGTAAGTACTGTTTTTTTGCAGGAGCAGAGTCACAGGACTGCTCCATATTGTATTTCCAGAAAGCAACTTCCAAACACAACATTACTGCACCAAAAGCAAAGGCTTCAGCTCTCTTCAGTATCTCTAGTTTCCTGTAAACAGGAGATAAGTGTCTAGAAGGAGGAAATATGGTTAGGAAAATGGAAATGGCGGCTGCAGCCCTTGCTGTAGCACAATGGTGCAGCTTTGCTGGTGGAAGTTTGTGGTGTAGCACAGATGGGAAGCCAGTGTTCCCAAGACAGTTTCTCCTTTGATGCAATACTGTGCACTGTGGAGTGTAACAAATCTCCTGCTTTGGGTCTCCCATGAAATCGCTGCATATCCAGGGAGCAAGCAGATCACTCCTTCTGTCAGCATGATCTGGAGAAGTGCATTCAGGGTTTGCACACATAATCAATCTGCTGTCCTCCTGCAACCTAAGGGGTTTAGCTTGGGAGTTCCACCTGCTCCTATCAAAAGACAGAAGGATGTTTTTGCATGCTCCAGAGAAGTGGGGGAGAAACTGTCAGCAGCTCCTGTGCTTGGCAGAGGGTGAATTATCTGTTGCTTTTTCCACTGGCAGAGGCAGGGCAGCTACCAGGTGAGCACCCTCCCAGAGCACAATGCCCCAGCCCTGATGGAGCTGGTGCGGGAGAAGGAGGAGAGGATTTTGGCCCTGGAAGCTGACATGACCAAGTGGGAGCAGAAGTACCTGGAGGAGAGTACTATAAGGCACTTTGCCATGAATGCTGCGGCCACAGCTGCAACAGAGAGGTAAGGTGGCCTTGCTGCAAGGCTCTCTTCAGTGTGTGAAGGATGGGAGAAGAATATGGAATGGATATTTTCTTAAGGATGACTTTTGCTTGCCTTTTGAGTCTTGCTGCCAGGGTTAATGCACCTCTCCATGGTGTCATCTGAGTGAGATACGATAGTTGGTCAAGACAGGATTTACCCTTCTGACCAGGGCCAAAAGGTTTTCAAATCTCCAGGCACCAGACTCAAGCAATGGTTCAGTGGAAAAGTCTCAGGCTGCCAAATTACACACCCCACTGCACCGATGGAGTGAGCAGGGACTGTTCATGTATGTTTGCATCCATCACAGCCTGCAACATGGTTGGTTAACCTAGTTTTAAAAACTGTTAACAAGGGAAATTTTGAGGCCTAAGTCACTCTTCCCCTGTTCCATTAAGCTTCAAACTAAACCTCTTTACTGCAAATTACCTCAGTTGATTCTTGTTCTTCCCAGGTGTGCACTATGAACAACAGGTCACTGTTGACACTGTAACAGCCTTGCAAATACTGGAAGACAGCTGTCCCCTGTAGTATCTTCCCTGGCCTGAACTGACTTCCTTCAGCCGTTCCTCACACGTCCTAGTGTAAACCCTTGCCCATTCCCATCACAATTGTCTGGTTCCAGTTTGTGTTCAAAAGCACACAAGGCACTGCAGCAAAGCTTTCCAGTGATGAGAAGGACAGGATAATTAACTTCTTGCCCTAGTTTCTTAGAAGCCAAATTCCCTGGAAACATCCTAAAATGAGCTTTCCCTTTGAAATGTGGTTCAGTATGTGACTCAGGAAGATCCTTTTCTTTTGTGCTTTGGTCTAGGCAGTCATTTCCATGCTGTTTTTCACCTTCCAAAGTGTACAGTTCTATTTCTTGTTTGCAATGTGGTCTTGTAGACTGAGAACCATTTCCTTGGTGAGTGAGTCCTTCTGATGCCTGATGCTGCCCTTCAGGATAGTCATTAACCCTGTGGGGGTCGCCCGGGATTTCAGCATGCTCTCTGTTCCCCCAGCCCAGTTAATTAACAGCTTTAATGACTAAACCCAAGCCAAGAGTAGCCTGCGAGCAAGATAACCCAATTCCAGATGGCCATCTGCTTGGCAGGCAACCATTGCTAATTTGGTCTTCTAAAGTGGGTTTGGGGTTTTCTTTGCAAATGTCAGTTTCTCTTGCAAAAGCCCCCCTTGCGGTCTCAGTTGCCTGACTCACCATGTTGAACCACTTTGCCAGGGACACCTCGGCCCCGAGCCACTCACACAACGGCAGCTACGGTGAGAGCACACTGGAGGTGCGGGGCTGGCAGGAAGAGGAGGAGATTGTGCAAGCCAACCGGCGCTGCCAGGACATGGAGTACACGTAAGGAGCCACTGTGCTGCACCTGCTTGTTGTGGTGATTGGGCTGGGCTCAGATAAACCAGGATGCCCTTCTATTCCTTCGTGCGTGCCTGGGAAAGGATGGGCTTAGCTTCACTTTGAGTTAGTTTTGCTCTTCAGCATTAAAACGGGGATTAAAGACTTGCTGTCATTAAATAGCTTCCTCCCTACCTTCCTGTTAATCTTTCTCTGTGCCAAAACTGACCTTCTTACAAAACAGAGGCTGTTCCACTATTAAAAGTAGTCTGGCATGTGAGGAAGCTGAATGCTTGTTTAATCTCGCTGAAAATCCTTCTCTGGAAGCAAGAGCGTCTGGTCGTAAAAGCTGAAGTCATAAACCCACTGCTACCTAATCGGCAACGCGAAGTCTTGCCTTTGCCTTACGCTTTGCTCCTTGCCTGCCTATTGTTCTTTCTAGTTACGCTAGGTTTTCCGCATTGGAGCTGCGTGACAGTCACGTCGGCGTTTAGGAACAAACGTGCAAGATTTAGCACCATTTAAAAAAGATGCATATGCAAGTAGTAGAAGATAGGGAAAAAAACGGTTTTGGTCACAGGCAGTCAGCAAGAGTAATGTTTGTTGTTGCAGATACTTTCCCATTTTCAGCACACAAGTGGATGCATGGCTGTGTAGTTCACTGAGCGCTAGACCTGGGCAGTGCTTTTAATCCAGACCTTTTTCCTGGTAAAAAGTGGCCATCTGATGAGTAAAAATCCCTTGAGAAAGTCTGAGTATTTCTCCAGGTTTTTACTGTAAAGCTGTTCAAAAATCTGTTCTTTGGTGTTGGCTTCCCCACAAAAGCACCAGTAAACAGACATTTTTATACAAAGGTGCTTGTGGAAATAAAATAATAAAAATTTGTTGCTTGTGGAAAATACCAATGATTGTTTTTACTGGGTTTGGTTCCTGTTTTCCACTCAAAGATGCAAGCTGATCCTGCTTTCAGTGAAGTAATGGACTTTTGCCATAGGATTCATTAAAGATAGATTAGGATCTTGTGTTTTCATTGCAAATTAGACATCTGATTGTGAAAACTAACACCAACATGCAGTTACTAGCTATCTCCCTTGTATGCATAGGTTTTCCAGATGCAGCATTTTAGCTTTCATGGCTTCACAAAATGCAGCTGCACTGGACTGCATTTGCACATTGCAGTCCAGCTGTCATCATCTGGCTGTCATACTTTACATGTACAATAGATTTTTTTTTTCTTTTGTTAAATGAGGCTTTGTAGTCTTTCAGTTTTGGTGTTAATCATTCCTGGAGCAGTGTCCCAGATAACCCCATTTTTTTGTGTGTAATTTGAGAGTCTTCAGGGTCTGTATGAGAAAAGTAAGGAGTTTTGCTCAGCTCTGCACACTGTGTGTTTGCTTGTTTCTGCTGCGGGGAGGGAGAAGCAAGAGCCCAGCCCAGCTGTTAGAGAAACCAAAGGGAACCTTTCTGCTCACTTCAGCAGGCCTTTACACCAGCTGACAACAGACCCCAATCATGAGGTTACCTCAGCCTGCCAAAGGAGGGTTTCCAGATTTGGCCTCACTGTATGTTGGAGGTGGAGATTGCCTGTGTGTTTGTATTCTGGTGAAGGTAGCGATCTGCAGCCTGGTCAGGATATCGCCCTCCTTGCTCCTGCTGGATTGGTAAAGCACCAGCAATAGTCAGGTTTGGTTAACCTTGCAGGAAATAGTTTACAGTTTTGTCTGGAAAGTGAAAATGACTGCCTGTTTCAAAGTGCGTGGTTATCCTCAAGAGAACTGGTGGGAGCTGCCTTGTGCTAGTTGCTCAAAACTGGAGGAGACAGAGCAGTGGGGCATGTACCCTGGGACCCATCCTGCTGCCCTGGGGTGGAGAGACTCGCCCATATAAACACTTCTTACATTCCTGTAATCAAAGCATTCATATTTTGGCAGAATAAAGAATCTCCATGCCAAAATAATTGAGAAGGATGCCATGATCAAGGTCCTTCAACAACGGTCACGGAAGGACCCTGGGAAAGTTGACAGTGCCAGCCTGCGACCAGCTCGGTCCGTCCCCTCCATCGCTGCTGCTACAGGCGTGCATTCACGACAGACCTCTCTCACCAGCAACCAGATAGCTGAGGAGAAGAAGGAAGAGAAGATATGGAAGGGAAGCATAGGTGAGCTTAGGTTTTGATTAAGCTCTGGCTCATCCATCACTAATCCTTGATGATTACATCATCTACCCTAATCCTTCTGCTTGAGCTTAGTAAAAGTGCCTCAGCCGTGGCACACATTGTCCTGATGGCTCATTTCCAGAGCACTTCCCATGGGCAGAATGCGTGCCCTCATACTGAGGTCAAAAATTAGTCATTTTTTAACCTTGCATTGTATCTTAGTTATATTTTTAAACATATTAAATCACTCTACACTGATTATAGACGGTCAAAGTTGGGGGAAGTCCTCCCAGAAACAAGCAGAGGATATTTGCAGCTTTATGGAAGTAGATAACAAATTTGGTGTAGGAAGAAAAGCCTCATTAAAGTTAATCAAGAGGGTGAGCATCCCTTGGGGTAGGAGTCCTCAGTGTGAAGTGGCAGATAAATGGGAAAATGAGTGCAGGGCCACCTGCGGTGGGAGCTAGTAGGATGGGTGTGTGGAGGTGTGCAAGGTGCTGCTGGAGTGAGTGTGCATCAGGGGATGCAGGAAGGGGCAGTGGCTCTCAAAAGACTGTTTTGTAGGAAAGTACCATATAGATGTCAGGAGAAGAGCAACAGGCAGCATAAAAGTGAAAAGCTAAGCCAAGCTGAAGGGGTGGAGACATATCCAAACCAGTTCTTTGTAGCTCTGAGGTGGGACAGGGGACAGCACTTAGGTTCAAGCCAGGACATGACTGACCTCAATGTGTTTTCAGGGCTGCTCCTGGGGAAGGAGCACCACGACAACCTGTCAGGCCCTCCGCCGCTGCCCTCTTTGTCCTGCATGTCCATCCCAGTGCCGGCAGCCTCCCACGCAAAGACGGGCAGCAAAGACAGCAGCACCCAGACGGACAAAAGTGCTGAGCTATTCTGGCCCACCACTGCCTCCTTCCCTGGCCGTGGGCGACTGGGTACCACCCCATCTCACAGCCCGGCCCCACGACCCCCAGGGACACGAGTACCCGGCGAGAAACTGGGTGAGCTTTGCTGGATCCCTTCATCAGTGTGAAATGTCAGCACCCCCAGGGCTGTCAGCAGACCCCCAGAGACACCCCAGTATTGATGGAGGGGAGAGGTATGGGGGGTGTGATTCCTTCACAGTCTGTAAGGTGGTGGGAAGGTTTCTTCAGGAAATCTAAAATCATAAGGAGAGAACTTTCCAGGGCTGGTGTGTCTGGCATTGCAGAGCTTCATGCTTGGCAGCTTCTGTAAAGATCTGTTCACCTGTGACAGGCAGAGTTTCCAATAAGTGCAATTATTCATGCTGCTAAAGATAAAATTACAAGAGTTTTACACCTTGAAAGCCCTCTACACCTGCTCATGTACTCAGACCCTTCTTTTTTTTTCAACTAAAACCATGGTTAGTGAAAGCACCATTTTGTCCCTAATTTGTAAAGGAAACCTGGGGGGAAATAGTAAGGAGAAATTGAAGATTTTAGAGGGGAGAAGAGAACAGTAAATAAATATATTTTTAAAATATTTTTGGAAGGTGGAAATTGCTGGTTTGCAGCCCTGGCAAGGGAGACATTTATTTTACACACATTATTTTGAAAAAGCCCTTTACCTACACATTCTTCTCTTCTCAAAACCAAGCCTTCTCTCTAAAACATGACATCTATTATTAGTAGGGCTCAATGTCACTGATTCCTTGAAACTCTGGGTTACTGTGTTTTGGGCAATCCACATTGGAATTTATTTCCAGGTACTCTTAAAATAGCCTTTCAAGGTTTTTCTGCTGCTAAGAAATTAGACTTCTCTTTCTCCCTGAATTTGGCTGTCAAGAACTATGGTGACGAAGATAAACACCTAACAACATCTACCATGTGTTGTGATACCTGGCCCTATACATTCTCCTAGCCCATTCCACTGGCATGAGTAATGTATTTTAGGTTAAACCACCTACCTGATTGTTTGTGTGCTGCTATTGTGATACTTAAAACTCCTCTAAATTTTGTTCCTGAAGGAGAATAGGAATATACTTGATGCAGACCTTTCACAAATGCCTGTTTTTCTCTGGGGTCACAGCTAAAAAAGGTACTTTGGTCTGTATCTCTTAAATACCATCTCTGTGCCTGCCCTGGGGGTTCATGCACACTGAAACACCTGCAGTCACTGTGCAGTGAATTCAGCATTACATGTTCTCAGCCTCTTGAACAGATTTAGCTTTCAGTATGTAGGACATACAGTTAATACATACAGGAGATACACCATCATCCCTCAAAAAATGGGTTTGCATTTGCTTTGAACAATTTGCTGTTGATTTTGAGCTGAAGACCAACTTTCTTTGTATTGCAGAGAACTCCAGCCATGGGAAGCCACCCGACAGCAAAGGCAGAGTGAGCAGCTTGCTCCACAAGCCTGAGTTCCCAGATACGGACATGATGGAAGTCCTCATCTGAGCAGAGGATGGCATCTCTGGGGTTTTGTGTGTGTACAGCCAGGTCCAAGATGGTCCTTGGTGTGCCAACCTTAAAAACTAACCCTGAGAGTTTGAAGAAAACTAAAGAAAGTTTGTGCTCAAAATGAAGCTCTAGTCTGATGTGTTGAGACTTTGGACCAGGCGAGAAGTCAAAGAGTGCTGAAGAGGAGTGTTGAAATGAATGTCTGGGATTTTCTGAGCAGAAAGGGACATTGAAGGTGGCCTGAGAAGGGGATCGTTGAGGGAAAAGGAAACGGCATTTTCTGGTGTAAAGAGAAGGTAGCGAAGTTACAGACCTGGCATACAGTGCAGCTCTGTTTCCCTGCCTCTCTGTGGCTGGGACAAGGAGCGAAATCCCAGCAATTTTGAGGTCAGAGGGAGTTTCTAAATAACCCAGGAGAAGCTTGCATCTTCCTCAGTATCAGTTCATTTCTCAGAAGTATTCACTGCTTAATTTTGGTGAATAATTGATCCGTAGGTATACACAGCAGGTTCTTGTAAGTATTTGTTTGAAGTGGTGTGATGTGGTTTTCCTGGGCAGGCAGATCAGGTGCCTCTTTCCTGGCTGGACAAGTGTTGCTCTTGGACCTGGATTTACAGTGCAAATATTCATGTCCTGCAACCTCAGAGCTTGCTGAGACTTCTTTTTTTGGTAGGAGCAGTTGCTGTCTGGAATTCCCATGGAGGATGGACATAGAGGTGGGGACGATGACCCTGCTGAAGCAGTCCCTTTTGTAATGATGGGAAGGTTTCAGGAGGGGAGGCAGGGGGAGGATCCTGGCAGCTCCCTGAAGCGTTGTGCACCACAGAGCTCGTTCAGAGTGGAGCTGCGTAGGTGTCATTTCAGCGGAGTTAAGCTGGGTTTGTATATGAGATCAGAAGATGGCTCTTACTGGTGCACTGGTTCACAGTAGTGGAAGAGTCAGTGTGTTTGTGGTAAGAATGGGATTTTTTCTTGTTTTCAATGCCTACAGCCAAATTGTACCTTCCGTGAGCGTACAAACCTGCTGTCCAAGCTGACATGGGACTGGGCATTAAGGGGGTGGGATCAGGCCAGGAAGGGTTTAACGGCAAAGCACTACATAAGCATTATTTGTTTTCTGTGCTGAGATGCAGTTTCTTTTCACCTTGTTTTACACAAGTTGGAACATTTCTCATGTTCAGCTTGGTCCTTGATTTCCATAAGAGGTGGTGACTCTGTCAGATAGATGCCTCACTAGCTGGCTTACTCGTGGCATATCATTTGCTTCATGCATTGCACATGCTGATAGGGAAATTTTCCTCAGTCAAGTATCTTTGTATTGGCTTCACGGTTCCTGAACCTTGTGGTACACTGTAATGACATTAAGAACTTGGTTTTGGGATACAGGGCGATTGGATTTTATGTGAAGCTGCCTAGAGCGGAAAAGCGATGGGTGCTGGAAATAATTGTGTGCTCAGAGCTGGCTCAAGGTCTCCTCTTGCTGTAGGTATTGAATCAGAGCCATTGATTGTGAAAACACCAGGCACTTTAAACTCCACTTTTTGCTGAAAACTGAAGTCCTTGCAACCTCAAAGCCTTCAAGGGCCAGAGCCTTGTGCTCAGTACTGCCTGGTTGATACCTTTGTTTTTGTAAAATCCCCAAAAATTTCTGTGTTAAATCTATGCACTTATTTTTGCGTGTACATGGACTTAGATGTACGTCGGTGTCGCTCTCTTTCTGATTTTTGCACTTGTTAAACAAAGTAGTGGTAGGTAGGTTGTGCAGGCAAGTGAACTGCGTGTTTCAAGTATTAGCAGCTTTGCATTGTGAAACCAAATGTGTAAAACCCTTGGAAGATGTTACACAGCTTAATATATGCCTTGTAATATATTTTTTCTTCTCTAAAGTTAATTTAAACATTGTAAGTGTTTGTATGAAAGCCAGGCCCATGCGTGGCTTTAGTGCTGACCCACCTCCGTGGCCCTTCCTCAGATGTTTGTGGTAGGAGCAGGGCAGGAGGAAGTCAAAGTAAGGGAATACAAGTGAAACAATGGTGAATATTTGACTTCATCATTTTTCTTCATGAAATAAGGATACCCGGGTGCTTGGAAGTCCCTAAGCATTTTATTACCAGCTGTATTATTTCTATTGATGAAACGATGTGGTAAGTTGTGTACAGGCAGACAGCTCAGTGTCCAGCAGAAACAGTGTTGGATCAGTGTGCATGAAATGGCTTTCAGTTGTGTTTGATAGTGGTTCAGCTCAGCTTCTCCAAGTCAGCTAGAGTACAGCCCTCCTCCTTCTCTTCCTCCTCCTCCTCCTGGAGACCACAATCCCTCCAGGGTCTGGAATCCAAAGGTGTGTTTACAATTGCTACTGCCTCAGATTCGTGATCACATTTAGGAAACTGTTTGTTAGAGACTATGCTGTAGGCAACTCTTGTAGACAACAGGTCTGATAAACCCAAGGGTTCCTTCTCAATTGTGCTGAACTCAAGAGATGTTAGTTTTCTTGGAGGGAAGATCTGGAGGACCAGCAGGTCTCTCCCCAGCCCAAGCACTAACAGGACTTGTGTGGAGTACTACTGCCATACATCAGCCCCTCTCAGCAGAGAGGCACAACTCCATTTGTGATGTTTTTTCTCCTCACTTTGAACTGTTTTGTGTTTTGGGAATCTGTGCTGTAGCCATTCCAGGTGACGTTGGTAACTAGTTGTAAAATACTGTCATTTTTTATTGTCGTTGGTTGTATAGAGAAGTTGGTGTACAGTGTTGTACAGCTGGAGAGTTATTTGTACATAGGGGGGAAAAAGAACATTATGTGTCACCCACAGCAAAAATAGTGATATTGTTGGTCAGCCAAAGATTTCTTATTCTTTGCTGTTTAAACTTGTGCCTTAATATTGTATATAATAAATGTATAAACATGTTTATTTTCTCACTTTTCCAGTATGAATATATTCAGTTCCCAAGACTTTTTAGACAATTCTCTAAGCTTTGCACAAAACATGCTAAGACTAAGAAGGGATACCTCTGTTTTTCATAGTTTTTAATGAAAGGTGCCACCAGTAGGTGTGTTGTGGGCATGAAATAAGTGGGCCCACAAAGCAGAGGATCAAACTGAGAGCTTTGCCAAGCAAGAAGAGCAGGATTTTAGTGAGATCTTCACCTGAAGGAAATAAGGGTGGAAACTTGATGAGGTGCTTTGGCAAAAATCTGAAGACCCTCTAGCCCTACGTTCCCACTAAGCACAGCACTCCCACCAATATATTTTTTGTTGTTCTTGAGGGTCTAGGGCTTCTTTTATTTGACAGGTGTTGGGTCAGTGGGAGCGAGATACATAAATAAATACCTTATAGATCTATATATACTTGAATTACTTCAATGTCTTTGCTAAGGAATAAAGTTCAGATTCCATTTCAAGCTGTTGTGCGGGCAAGGGCAATGCTTTGGTCCGGTGGAAATACCACTCATATGTTTGCTTATGCAACTGAAAGAAACAGGGGGAGGGGAGCAAAAGTTACCCAAGTGTCTGGCTTTGAGTAAGGGAGGTTTGCTCAGCTGGCTCTCACATGCTCTTGAAAGTGTCTGGTAGAAAATTCCTGAATCGGGTCCCAGGGAGCTAAAGGCATGAAAGGCATGAAAGCTGCTAAGGGCATCTCTCTCCTATGGGTGGTTCTCTGCCTGTCCCAACCTCCTCTCCCCAAATCTTCGTGCACAGTAAAAAAAGCCAAACACACACCCACCGTGGCCCTGGACAGGAGTGTGTCAGTGAAGGTCCAGGGGTTTTGCAGAAACTTGATCAGCAGTTCACCCACATCCGGACACCTTGTGTTCCCCATGCCAGCACAGGTCAGCCTGACCCATCTGCGTACTCCATCTTCAAGACATGGCAGCTGTAAGTATTGGTAGTGTCCTGGCTCTTTACCAGCAAGAATAAAAATTGGGTGATTGCTGAGATTGTGGCTTTTCAACTTTCTTCATGTTAAAATTTGGCAGTAAAATTTGGGGCTTAACTCGTTTTTTCAAGGCCATGGGAGAAAATAAACTGTTTAAGAGGCCAAACCAGTATTAGGGTGGGAAAAGCCTCATGGCCAGCTGTGTTCAGGTATGGCATGGAGGGGTTTTATCCTGCTATGGTAGGGGGGCTGGACTCAATGATCTCCAGAGGTCCCTTCCAACAGCTACCATTCTATGATTCTGTTCCATTTTTGGGTTGTGTCTTCACCACAGATTCTCCAGCCACAAAATGAGAATGTCACTGTAATGCCATCTCCAGGTTAAATATATTCTGCATATTAACTTCTGGAAAAAAACCTGCAAAGAAGCAAACTTCAGTTTATTTAAACATTCAAGTCCCTGATTACTGCATGCTCCCAAAAGTAAGTACTGGGAAGTGGTGTCCTTACTTGCCACATACAAAGAGATACCTCAGAAGAAATACAAATATTTTTTAAATTGCCATTTAGAAAGATTCAAAAATCACAAGTCAAGTTCCACCCAAAATGAGGAGATCTTTCCAGGATTCACTTGGATTCAGTACACTACACAGCTGTGCTGTCTTGTCTGCTCTGCTTTGTTACTACGTTAAGGGCTTTTTCCTCCCTATGCTGTAGAGGAGCAAACGTACAAACAGTAGTGAGGCGAATTCTTAGGGAAATGCTGTGATTTCCCACATCACTAAATAGGTCTTGGGGCTGGGCTTCAGGCATGCTGCAGTGAAACATGAGCAAAGTGCAGACATCCATCGCCAGCAGGAAGGATGCTGATGGGTGTCCATCAAGGTCCCCTGATCTGGCATCTGGATGCAACCCCACAAACCGGGCTGGGCCTGAGCATCCCACTGTGTTCCTGGACCACCCTTAGTCAGGTTTCTGGGTGCCCTGTGGTAGATGAGCTGCTCACCCAGAAAGTGGATAGCATGAGGGTAGGAGATCTCATGTCTCAGTGGTACCCAGTGCGGACTGAGCTGGGCTGCCCTTCCCAGCCATCAGCCTGGAGTGAGGAGAGATTGAGACCGATTGCATGATGACACCAAACCCCTTCTTGTTACATGTTTGTAGATCTTACTATCATGGAAATTTGGGACACACTCCTTGTGCCCTCTGTGGTGCAAGGGTGCTCTTCAAACAGCAGCCTGGGGGTGAGAGTAGAGTTCAGGGTTGTACCTGAGGCCAGTGCTGAGCTGCTTCCAACTGTGCTGGGCATGGACTCTCACCCCTTGAATTCCAGTACTAAAGAGTGGACCTGGTGATCCCACAAGTCTGAAGGTAATAACCCCACCTCTCTGCAGACCAAAGCAAATGGGGAAAACAGGGCACAATGTGCAGAAGTGCAATATGGGCCTGAAAGCTGGGTAAAGCACCAGTGGCTGTCATCGTCCCCACCATGATTAATATTCATCCAGACCTTAAGCTGCAGCTTCACAGCCTTGTAAAACCAGCTGAGAGCACCCAGCATTCCTGAGCTATATAAGGCCCAGGAATTCATTGACTCGAGGTATGAAAGACCACAAGCTATTTTCTTTCATACCAACCACTTCAGCTTTAGATGAATAAAATTTCATCGCACATATTTTCCAGAGTAACCCTGCATGGCCCTGCCACAGCCCGGACCTCGGTCCTTTGCCAGTGCCATGCGCTCTGACACAAAGCAGGGCAGCGATGAGAGATGAGACCCAGGTCCACGTTGTGCCCCTCTCTTCCCTCCATCCCCCATCGTGGTGGAGCTGAGGACCTGAAGCAAAGCTCAGTGCTGGATGGGAGTTTTTGTTTTCCTGGATACTACTGGGAAAGGCAGCGACAGAGCTATCGGCAAGCCAAAAGTAGGAGGATAGCAGTGTCCCCACATCTCCTATGAGGTCATACCCATACCTGACCATTGTGGTGGCTTCCTTGGCTGCTTGGTGGCCTCTTTGACGCCCTGCTCACAGTGCCTCCAGTGCCTGTGCCCTGTGAGCACCCCTGGGCTCCTGCAGAAGCAGAGTGAGCAGCCAGTGACCCTCCAGGCATGTGAAGCTTCCCACAGGACAGCTGGCCTCAGGGAGAGGATAGAGTTGGACCCTGGCAGCAGCCTCCAGCCCCTAGTTTGGGTCTTGATCAAACCAGGCAGGAGAAATCTGCTGAGAGGAAGCACTGAGAGAGAGAAGGATGTCACAGGGTGTGAGGAGGTGGATCCAGCCACCCTCTCACAGGGGCTGGAGAAGGTCCTGTGGACAGTATGTGCTCACCCCACACCTGCAGGGAAGCCTGTATTGTGTGGGTTTGGCCCCAGTCAGGTATGGGACTGAAGCAGGTTAGAGAGCTGAAGCCACCACCTCTGCAAATCCAGGTATGGGTTGGGCATGATGCCAGGGGTAGCAGTAACCTGTCTGTTCCCTCAGTGGGGGGAGCAGAGGCGGCTGCAGTGGGCTGCCCCATCCACACACGCCCTGCTCCTCCACAGGACCATGGCATCATCATCCATGCCTTGCCCCTCTGCACAGAAACATCCCCACCCCTGTCCTGTTTTCCTGGAGGAATACATCCTTATCCACATCCTCTTTCTCTGCAGGACATTGTCCCCATCCCCCACCTTGCTTACCCGTGCTGCCATTGCAGGCTGGCAGACTCATCCTCACAGCGCTGATCCCACCCTGCTGCTCTGCACTATCCCTCTCACCCTGCTGCCTCCCATGTCTTTTCCTGACTCAACCCTGTCAGAAACAGATGAAGTCCAGATTTTCAGGTCCTCATGTGCCACCTTTTCCCCACATGTCCCTGTTTAGTTTTAAGATTGAACAGCTGAGAGGAAGGTGCCGCCCTCATTTAGGTGATTGTACAGTGACTTGCACAGTGGGGTCATGTGTGGTGCCCCAAGATCATTGTTTCAGGCTGTAAATATTTGTACTACTAATGATAATATGAATTATTTATTTTGGTTTTTTTTGTGATTATTACCTGTGCACCAGCTTGGTGCACATCTGTTTTCAAATGAAATTATTGTACAAGTTCCCTGATACTAAATCTGGCACAGAAGTAGGAGCCTTTTCACTTAAGTGTTAATGCCTCACCCCCTACTACAGGGCTTTTTTTAGATGGATGAGCCTTTATTTGCTATGAGCTCCTTATCATGTCACCCAGATGGCTGTGAGTGCACTGGCTCTTCTGTCCACATGGCTCCACAGCCTCACCTGACCCCAGCTAGAGTAGCACCACCAGCCTCCCTCATCCCTGTCTCCATCCACCATCCAGAAGTCCCAAGTGCAATTCTCCAGCAGCCCTGTGCCAACTCCTGGACAAAGCCACCTGGCTGAAGGGTTCTGCACATGTGCTGGAGCTGCATGGGAGCTGCTCAACCCTGCTGCCCCATCCTGCCCGCTCTTCCCTAGCACTTAAACTGGGAAGACTCCAGAATGGGGTCACGGGCATTTTGTGTTTGTGTAGCACACAGTATGGGCACATTTTGGTGCAAAGGGTGGGCTCAACCTGTCGTGATGATGATGATGTAACTAATAGTCATATGGCAATGGTAGTAATAGCAAGAGTAGGGAGACACAGAGGAAAAGGCATAAGAATGAGAAAGAATAAGAATTGGAATAAGAAAAAGAACTGGAATGGGAACAAAATAAGAAAAAAGAGTAAGAACAGGTATAGGAATAAGAAAAAAAAAAAGACCAAGAATAACAAATTTCATTCATTGCAGGGAACAAGAAAATATAAGAATAAGAAATTTAGTTCATTACAGGGAAATGGAAAATTACTAAGTATAAGAATAAGAAAGAATAAGATTAAGAAGAATAAGAATAAATAAGAAAGAATAAGAACTTTGTTCACCACAGGGGGCAAGAATTTGAAGGTAAACTATTTGATTCCATGGTGTGCTGCATATCCATTCCAGGAGAAAATTGTCTGTTAAACACCTGTGACCCCTGGCTGTGACCAGCCCAGCTCAAACTTCATTTTTTTCAGGTAAAAATCTTGACCTGAGCACAGTGTTTGGTTCTGGATGGAGAAGACAAGATGATGCGCTCACAAGAACTGGGCTGCCTTTGAAAACTTTTGATATTATTTCGTAGCCTCTGGGTATTTAAGTCCTCCTTGCCTCATCACCCAGTTGACCTATTCAGACACAAACCAGCTACTGCAGACTGGGCTCATTTCAGTTTTAGAGAGGTATTTAATACACCTCTTTAGAGCAAACATTTCCCAGCACTTGGCAGCCTTCATCCCACGCACGTTGGCTTTCTCCTTGGATCCTTCACCAGTGACCAAATTTTTCCCATGTGAAAAATACACTTGAAGTCCTAAGTAGAGGAGATGTGTTTAGACACACAGACTCACCCCCAGCCTGCTGGGGAGGGGAATGGCATTTCAGGGCCTTCTCCAGGAGCAGCTCCAGCATCAACCTGCACCAGACATCTGTCTGTGGGCCCCCCTCTGGGGGTTCCAGAGCCCCTCAGCAGCACTGTGTTGTTATCATCATGTGCAAAAGTTGCAACCCATGGCTAGTCCCTCCTGATCTCAGTAGAAGTGGCATGGAAGGGTGCAGCAGCTCTGAATTGCTTGGGCATGGACCTGCAATCCCCTGGCAATCTCCTCACGCCGCCAGCTCTGTGTGCCCCCTCTGCCACCCTATGGGACCATCGGGGGGGACCATGAAGTCTCCACCCATTGCCAAGTCCATTTACAGGGACTATCCCATTGGATACTCTATGCATCAAAGATTTCCCTTAGCAGACCATCGAAGAATGAGGGAGAATTGGAAGGGACGCATATGACCATACGTTGTTTGGTGAGCAGTGTGGGGCATTGCCAGAGTGAGCAGTGCAGCCATTCCCCCTTGTGCTGGTGAAACGTCTCTATCAGATCCTTACAGCTTCTTCTAAACATTTCCTTCTAGACCAATGAAGGATAATGTTCTCAGTCACATTGTTTGTTTAGGCCTCAAGTTAGGGGTGTACCACTTAACTGTGAAGACAACTGTGTGCTTGAGGAAAAGGTCAGAGGAGTCAGCCCCAGTGCAGTGAAGGCAGAGCATATTCCTGCAGGTTCCAAAACATAGGAGAGAGGTGGTCAAGGACCTGATTTATCTCCAGAAAGCCAATAGAACAGGAGCAGGGCTAGATCCTTGGATAGTATCATAGATATCTACTATAGGTGTTTTGCTGAGAGACATGGTTTAGTGGTGACCTGGCAGTGCTGGGTTAGCATCTGGAATTTGATGATCTTAAAGGTCTCTTCCAACCAGAATGATTCTATGATTCTAAAGCAATGCATGGAAAAGAGGTGAAATGGTTCAGGACCCTTCTGTCATTTGTGGACCTTTGCAATCATGGGGCTGAAAACCACTGGAGAGAAGTTGATAACATGTAGAGTTCCTCTTAAATTACCAGCAGATACTAACGTCTTGTAGCAGCGGAGTAACTATTTGACATCCCATTTCTACTCGTGTCCCAAAAATTCAGCCTTCCAAGACACATAAACCTCAAAACTCTTAAAACATGCCTGTTCCTGTGGATTAGGATTACAGATCTTGACAAAATGACAGCAATGAAGAGGAAAAGGAGGCTGGAAGATGAGTGGAAAGAGAATCTAGATCAGAGTCACCCTTGGAATTGAGATTGAGGATGGAGCCTACTTTACAACCAAGTACCTACAGGCACTTCCAAATGCCACCTTAACTGGGGGCCTAAGGTAAATCAGGGTCTAATGAGCTTAAATTTGACAGAGATGTGGTGAAGGGAAAGTCATAGCATAGTTTTCATTAGGTGTTGACTTGATATCAAGTAAATCAGCTGTTTCTCATGGCAGCTCCCAGGGAGAGTGTGCAGAGGATCAGCTGAATAGTTGGGGCAGGCTAGGGAAGTATAAACAGTGAGGAACAGGACCCAGACTCAGCAGCAGGGATGGAGGGAAGTAGGCCTCATAGGTCTCTGCAGAAACATGATCTAATGAGAGCACAAACCTGGGAGAGAGGAATCACATCCTCCAGTGCTTTGGCTAGGAAAGATCTAGGAGGTGTCAGCAGTGCTAGGAAGGAGACAGGTGTGTCAGAAGGCTGTATGAAGGTAGTACTGGCCCTTTCCTCTAGATCATCAGGGTCAGATGGGCATATGGACAGGGATTTTTGTGCTGTTGTCATGGGGTTGGTCCTGTCAAGCACAGGAGTGGTGTTTTTAAGGAAGACCTTAACTTCCTGTCACACTGCTAGTGATGATAAGATATGGCTACTCTTGGGTGCAATAGTCTGGCTTCTTCACCGAAGTGTTATTACTCCAACAGGAGGGAAGAGCTTCTTGCTTTGCTTTGATAAGAAGTAAGGACATTATAAAGGGATTTGTCATAGAAAACATCTTGGATTGAATGCCCTCATGGCATTTCAATTCAAATTTAAAAAAAAAAAAAAAAAGTTCGCTTTCTGCTAATGTTTTCCTGAGAGGGAATTTTAAGAAATTAAAGTAATTAATCAGGGAAATCAAATGAATGTACAACAATCTGGAATGCAATCCCAGGCAAAAGAGGAAACCTCTTAGAGGAAGGCCAAAGCCTTAACTGGATGAAGAATTACCACAGAAAGAATATTAGGAATAACCACAAGCCTGCAATGGATGGAAAAAGAGATTAACCAGAAAAGAGTTTTATGTTAAAGGTCAGGCGGTGCAGGGGTAACGTGAGAACTGCCAAAGTCAAGCTGTGTTAGATTTTGCAAAGGAAATCAAAACAACTAGCATAATGTTCATGAGTCATAAATGAGAAGAGAAGAAAGAAATGTGGCTTCTGCATGCCCAGGGTGTGGCAGAGTCTGGAGATACCAAACTACATCCCTCAAATGAGGCGGTGTTTGGTGTCAGGCTTTGGAAAGGAAGAGGATACTGAATCTCAGGCCAGACTGAAGATGGATGATGGACATTAGGATACGGCAGCCACCACATCTAAAGGGGAAGGAAATCTCAAAGAGCTGCATGCATGAAAATTGGAGGAACTGGGCCAGCTTCATTCCAGAGTCAGGGAAGAAATGGCCATGAAATTGCAAGTTCAGCAGCAAGTACTTGAAATTAATCTATGGTGGTTTAGAAGCAGTGCTAGAAAATAGTAATTTAAGAAATATGCCCTTGGCAACTAACAGCTCTGCTTGTCTAAGGTATGTCTGCCAAACAAAATTAGCGCTGGGGAATTCTGCAAGCTTTCCTGAATAACCGATTTTCTAGGTAAAGGAGAGACACTCAGTCGTATCTCACCAGACTTTAGCTTTTTTTTTTTTTGGTGTTCCATGTGAAATTTTTAATTAAAATGGAGAAGACAATACCTGATGGGAGGAAACTGTGAGATGGATAGCAAACAGACCAAGGGAGACCCCAGTGCTCTGTCTCAGTAAGGGTTTTCTCAGGCTACAAGGGAGATAACTCCTGGAGATGGCCAAATTTCAGTCCTGAGGATCATTTAATATTTCTGGCAATGTCAGTGGCACAAGAAATAATATATGGTAAAATAAACATGTCATAGTTTTCACCCCTCAAAAAAAGGATTCACATATAATTTTGGAGGAACTAAAAACAACCTTGTGGAGCAGAATAGTAGAAAAGGGATGGATAAAATATGGCAAAAAGCCTAAATTCAAGGGTAATGGCCATGACCCCTAGCAGGCAGACATATACATATATATATGCACGCACACCCTGATTACAAATGCTAGAGATGATGATACTGAGCCATCATCACAAGGATGCCCTCGAAAACCCAGGTAACGTCACAGGAGTGTTGAGCCCTTAAGAGCAGCCCCCTGCTTTCAGAGGAGACAGCACAGAATGGGGAAAACATGGCACATCCACATTCGAGGGACAGGTCCCAGGCTGAGTGAGGCAATGCAGAGCATGCCAAAGAGTGGAGAAAGCAGCAGCTCAGCATTTCCCACTTGCAGGACAGGGGCTGGCTGGCTGCTCTTGCTTTCTACCACAGTATAACTGGAGATGGAGAGATGCTGAATTACTGTATCACCCCTGGGAAGTGGCTCTACAGCTGTGGTTTCATTTTCTTCACTATCTCATTTCCCACCACAGGCTCCTCTGGGAGAGTGAGAAGTAACCTGCTTCATGGACGGATCTGTGTCCATCAGCAGAGCATTTGCATGTCTCTCAGTTTCTTCTGCCATCTGTATGTTACATAGCAGGATCCAAAGCCCAGAGATGCTGAACAACTTCCACCAAGTTGTGCATGAAATCTGAGATTGCAAGGGCTTGAAATATTCCCCCAGCACTGCATCAACACCCAAGGTTTTTGCTGTGCTTCTTGTGTGGCCGAGCTGCCCAAGATGTCATGGGGACACTGGAGGAGGCACCCCCCTTGGACCATGCAGTGTTCAGCTCAGCCCAGTGAGGTCTGGGTAAGAGGAACTGCCTCCCTGATGCTGCTGCTCAGTGTTAAGCCCTTGGAAGAGCTGTCAGGAGCATCCCCTGTTGCAGCAACTTGGATTTCATGTAACTGCCTTTTCATCTGTTTCTAGGAGGAAGGGTCAGGGAGGACAGGGAATTTGCTGCTCATAGAGAAAACATCACAGGAGCAATTCTTTTCCCAGTGTTTCCTACTGTAATACCGTGTGTCCTTCCTGGCACCATCTTGGCCAGGATGTCTCTGGGGTCAGAAGGGGAACTGCAGTGAATGATCACCAGTCCACAGAGGGAAGCCAGTACAATGAAAACCAGCTCCAAATGGATGGAAAACACCAAAAGCCTGTTTAAATGGAATTTCTTTTTCCTCCTTACCTTGAAGAGAGAATGTGTTGAACCACCACACCTTGGAGACCAGGGTGCCCATGTCCATCCTCCTTGTGTGGATACCACAACAGTGATCAATAGGTCCCAGGGTGGTGGAGCAGGAGATGGTGCCCTGAATATTTGGGTGCTTTCCCAGACTCCTTCCAGAAGGCTCAGAGGAGATTTGGGTAAAATGTGTTGTGAACCAGAAATCCTAGGAAAGCTGTGGATTGGTGCAATGACTTCTGATCCTAACTGGGAAGTCTGAGCCTGCTGAGCATTTGGGTGGGGAAAGAGCCACGTGTGAGCCACATCCTTCTTTACATCGTGAGTAACATCAGCCTCAGAGGGCAAAGTAAATTGCTTAAAAATCAGCAGTCAACAGGAAAATAATCAAAAATGAAAGCTTATGAGGTCAAAATCCACCCTCCCAACCACTGGGCATTATTTCTCAAAAAATATTTTTTTTCTGAAACAAATTATTAATCAATAATTATTATTTGTCAGATCACCATGGCCAGGATGTAGAGCACACAAGCAGGCACCTCTCCCACCATACACCTGGAGTGCTGAGCCATAGGCTTTGACAAGCTCCCTGAAACATGAAATAGCAATGAAAACCGAGAGGGAAATAGTGAAATAACTCAAACAGGGTCACCCAGAAACCAAAGCTTACGAAGCTAGGAGTCACTTCCTCACAGCTCAGCTCATCTGAAGACACTTTGTGCCAAAAATCTCTGATTTGTGAGTTGTGCAGCAATGATCATGAGCTGGTGAGCAGGACCCTCGCTGAGCAACGCTGTCTGTCCTGGGAGCCTGACAGCACATCACACATATTTTTTTCCAGGAAAAAGGGTTCCCTGCTGATGCTGTAGGCTTCTTCCCACCAGATTTCTGCCAAGAAAGGCAGTTGTTTAAGCAAGAGGAGAGAATCAAATCTGCCGTGACCTCCGTCCCTTTGCCCCAGGCTGCTGCACCCTGAGGCTTGTGGAAGTGCCATCTGGGTGATGCTGCCTTTGAATTGCACACTGCTGCTTCCTTAACCAAAAACAGCTGCTGCAAAATAACTGCTTCAAGGTCCCCAGAGCTATAAATAATAGTGGTAGTAACAATAACAACAGCAATAATAATAATCAATAATAATAATGGTGATAATAGCAACCAGTCCTACATATCCATCAGCACACCTATCCATTCAGCACGGCTCACTTATTTTCAACCAGGAGATGCTGCTAAAGGCAATGTGGCACTGTGGCGCCGGGATCTGCTGTCTGGTACAGCAGTATTGAAAAGGGAGTTGCAAATGCACCATGATATGTAACATTTCCACAGCAAAAATCCACTCAAGCGTCACCGAACACTTCCCTGAGGCAAAGGGACTTACTTCTGTGGCACCCTGAAGAGGCATCTGCTTACCATGACCAGGGAGAGAGGTGCTCAGAGCCAGAACTTTAAACCTGTGCTGTCCCCTGGAAGGTGCAAAATTCTTCCTGGCTCCTGCCAGCATACATTCACACCTTGAGGCAGCCAGCAAGGCTGGAAGCAAACATACCGTTTAAGTGGGTTTACTTGCTGTCCTTGAGACCAGCCCAAAGTACCTCCCCAGCTCACCAGGGAGTGGGAATAGCCCTTCATCTTGTCTTAGGCTGTGAATAAATCACAAACCTTTATTTCTTCATCCACAGAGCCATAAAAACAATCCTTGAAGAGAAGCTGGAGGACTCTGGAGATATGCTGGTTTTGAGACCCTCCTTTTCAATCTCTTGGTGTCACCCAACAATGTCCACCAGGCACAGCCTTAAGGGACATTGTCCCACCAAGACCTCCACATCAGATGCAGGAAGTAGAAGGAGCACAGAAGGGGCTGTCAGGTACTTAAGCACCAGCTGGGTGCAAACACTGCAACAGCCTCACCTGGGCTGTTGCTACCCTCCCAAAAAAACAAACAGGTGCAGGGGTAAGCTCAAACCCCAAACTATTGGTTTCCCATAGTGCAATATTATTTGCCTGTTGACCATCTTCAGTGTTGCAAGCTTTTCCAGCTCTGCCCAGGGTAAAACCACAGCCCAACTGCAGGCTGTTCCAGGGGCTGCATACAAAAGACACAGGGCTAGATGGACACAGCACAGCCTGGCTCCTCTGCCCCACACACTCCTCCAGTGCTATCTCAGCAGACTTCATGCTCTCAAACACCAGCATATGCTTATGAACCACCACCCAGACACCCAGTGCTCCTTGGCCTTGTGCTAGGAAACCCCCAGACCAGCAGGTTAAGGCACATCCCTTGCTTTATGGTGGAAACCATAAATAAATTTTTTTACAAAACCCCACTAAAGCTAATTATAATGCTCGTGAGCTTCAGGAGCGCTGTGGAGAAGATTTGGCCCAAGCACTAGGTGACAGATATGTGACAGCATCGGAGACATCAACCCCTGGGAGCAGGGGCATCTACAGCACTTGTCTCCCTCCCATGGCTGTCCCCCAGCATCCCAGACATATCTTCATTCACCTGGCACAGCCACGGGGGATCAATGAATAGAGAGGGAGCACCTGGGTGGTGCACACTCAAGACACATCTCCCCAGGTCCAGGAGCACCAGCAAATGGTGACATTTGCATTAGCTATTAAAATGGTCCAAGAAAAGCATGCTCTGGAGGAGGAGGAGGTGGGGACTACTGCGGGACCAGCACAAAGCAACTGGCCACACGTGCTGGCAGGAGGCAAAGCGAGGTCAGTGCTTTAGGAGAAGTGAAGACCCCAGCCCACACAGAAGACACCCAGGGAGGAAGATGTGTGAGGAGCAGCACTGTGAAGCCTTTAGTTTAATGGTGGCAAGTCATCACTTTACCACCTCCTGAGCACAAGAGGGCTTTCTAGCTCAGTACCCACTGTGACACTGCTAACGACTTCTGTGAAACATTTGTTGATGCTCTAAATGCACAAGGTAATTCTGGAAATGCAGTGCCAAAAATAGGGGTGGTGAATGCTCCCAAAGTCAGCAAAGACCAAATCAAGGTCTTTGGGGCTGGAACCAGATATGGAGTATGACCACTGCTGCATGAGATTGTACCTTGTCATTGGTGATGCTGAGCCAGAGCATCCCAGAATAGCAGGACAGAGGCCATGGAGATGGAACATAGCCAGCTTTGGCATGGGATAGGGTCTCAGGGAGGGGAGACTTGACTCTGCCAGAACCTCAGGGATTCCAGGGAGAGATACCAGGGCTGCCAAGAGCCCCTTTGAATGCAAGACCAGCTCATTGTTTCTGAAAGCCAACAAAGCTGCTCTTCCCTCTGGTTTAGCTGGCACAGGGTGGGATGCTTGCTCCAGAGTGTGATCAAAAGGAAGCAGAGAGAAGAAATGAGTCAGGAAAAGAGCATTTCTTTGGTACAGGGAGGTAATCAAAAGGTTTAGAACTGGGCATGGGCTAGTGCAATGGCCAGTTGCTGCCTCACTCAAGCAGCAGTCGCCCTGCTGACTGTCCCTCCAGCCCTCAGCCACCTCAAGGCTAGAAGAGTTCTAGAACTGGTCAGTCTTATGCAAATAATAGCTTTTGTATTTTCCTTCTGGTTTTCCAAAGAAAAAAGGTTCTATTCCTGAAAGAGACAATGCCTTATAGAAGTGACCTTCACATAAAACACAGTCTCTGTGTAAACAGAGGTTAGTCTAAATATTACTAAAATACAAGTTTTTGTTACCACGACCCACGATTTTTCATAAATGCCAGGCACCAGTTTAAATAAAAGCTGAAAACTCACTTCTATTTTTTGTCTCCTGGAGATAGGTTTTCTTTGACCCTTCTGAATCAGCAAGTTGAAATGTTTCCCAGTGAGACTCAATGTTTTATCTTCCCTCAAACTTTTAAAATAGTTGGAGGCATGTGGAAAGGGAAAGGGATGCTGTGGCCTTGCCTTTTGAGCTGTTTGCACTATCATTTTAAAAGGGAAACACAAGCAAAAGATTCTGTTTAAACACGGCATAGAAAATTCTGATGCTGCCCTTGGTTTGCTAATGGGAGTTGTCCTCTGCCACATAAACACTGCTTGTCAGAGAAGAGTCAAAAATGCAGCGTGTAAGTTGAGCATGGACAAGAAAACATACAGTTTATATTAAAGGAGCCTGTTTTCATTTCTTTCACTTGGGATCTCTGGCCTTGCCTTGACCCGCTGGGCTGCATCTTACAGCCTGAAATGTGGAAGAACCCCCTGGGCTGGAGCAACAAAGAGGCCATTGCAAGAGACATCCCTGACAGGCAAGTGAGGTTGTTTTGTCTTCCTCTGTGATCTCCATGTTATACTCGGGTAGCCATTAAAGGTCTGCAGAGATGCAGCCAACTGAGCCCAAGGCTTTGGGACATGAATGTTTCAAAGCAAGTTAAAAAAAAAAAATAGGGGTGCTTTCAGGAGCATTGGGCTCTTTTCATCTGCCTGATACTGAGGAGAAAGAGGGACTGTGTGTTTTCACACAGGCTTTTGCCCTCCTAACTGCCCTCCTCCTCCCTTGTGGCGACCAGCTTTTGTCTAATGGAAACCCAGTGGGTAGCCCTGGGTGAAAACACTTTGAGAAGACACAAAGTATTGGCATAATGATGAACACATGGACTTGGGGAAATTCAAACACTGCAGATCAAAACTTGTCAAAATGTCATAAATAAGTAGCCAGGAGGAAAAAAAAACAACCAACCAACAAAACAACCAACCAACCAAACAAACAAACACAACCAAAACCAACCAACCAAAGAAACAAAAAATCCCCAAACCAATAAACAAACTAGAAGCCTTCAAGGTAGCTTCTTGAAAATGTTTTGCCAGTGGGTGGGGAGACAAGGTCTGCAGGGCTGTTTGCAGCGTGCTGGGTTTCCCTGCCACTGCTGAACCCATGCTGAAGGGCTTCAGTACACGTCTCCCAGGGAATGGCCTTGTCTTCTGGGGTGTCCTGAAAAATGGCTTGGTCAGCCTCTCCTCTTGATGCTGAAATGATGACTCAGGATAGAGGAGCGCAGATGCACATTTTCTTCTCCTGCTACATCCCCCTTTTTGGGTGTTGTCTTCAGCTCTCCAGTCCTGTGAGAGAGCTGCTTAGCTCCCCTAAGAGAAACTCAGTGAAGCAGAGGAGAGCAGCTTCCCATCCAGCATGCTCTGAAATGCCTACATCAGTTATCATAAGGTCTGAACATTTGACCTGACTCAGTCAACATCACTGCAGTCAAACCATACCCATTTTGTAGGCTTACTGGCATCAAGGGGTACCCTCTCCTTCTCCTCAGGCAGAGCACACATCTGCCAAACAGCAAGACCCCCAAACTCCTCTCTCTGCTCTACCAGAGAAAGTCACCATGATTCCTTCGTAACACAGCCATCACACAGTCCTTGCTTTTGAGGGCAACTGAGAAGTTTTATAATTAGCCTCAACTCTTATTCAGAGAGAGGAGGAGCCAATTGCAGCTTCTCTGGTCATTTACCTTTTGGGAAAAGCTAGCTCTTGGAACTGGTGTTACGTTAATACGTAGGAGATGTGAAGTCAGTGGTGCTGCACCACCAAAGTCAATGAGCATCCCAGAAGTTCACAGAAACTCTGTTAGGACCAGGATCACATTCTATAGATATTCCTCCCTCTAAAGCTTAAGCTCATATGATAAAGCAGCCACCTTGTCCTGCGTGTTGCTCACTCATGTATGCCAGTGATGTACTCATGCTTCTGGGGAACTACAGAGGTCATGGTCAGGGATGTGTCCTGGGCTCTGTTTGTGAGCTTCCTCATGATGGAAAGGAGAGCACACTTGTATGACTCCACTTTTGCATTCACCAGGATGAGTGACATGGTGCTTACAAGTGTTTTAGAGCACAAGATTTGATTTCAACATAATCCTGGTAAATGGAAGTCTCCTCCATCTCGGACAACCAGAAGATAGCCTTAAAAAAACAACTGTGATGTTGGAGAGGTCCATCCATAGGCAGAAACTCTATCAAGGGATGAACAGCCCATGATGTGGTTACACGGCAGCATGGGGTAGCAGCAACCCCATTGTCATGCAAGAAGGAAACCACTGTTCCAAGACACATGGAAGATGTGCTGCTTCACTTCACTGGCACTCTGCTTGGCAGCAGCTCTACAGACAAGTTCAGGACCTTAAACGGAAAAGTGTCATGATTCTTTCTCATTACCCACTTCCAACTGTGCCTATGACAATACCAGCATGAAAGCACCAGAGGCTGAGGATACGTCTGCTATGGGAGATGACAGATATGAGCTGGAGCCATCATTTCTGCTGCATCTGTTGTGTTAGGTTTATGGGCATTAATTCTTGCTCTCCCCAGCCTTGTTGTCCAATGCCAATCCATGTTGTCTTGCACAAAGCAGCATCTGCAGGTATCAAGTCTTTCCCAGTTCCCCACTCAAAACAAAAAGGAAGAGAAAGCTTGGGAGTATCTTCATACTTTCTGAGCCCTCTGGATATTTCTTTACAGTTACCAGCTATATTCTGTCCGACTGAATGCTGGGTGAAAAAAAAATAAAAATCTCCATTGCTTTTCCTTTCTTTAAAATTCAGGTATTACAGAGAAAAGAAGATAATTAAAAGTTAGCAGTAGAAAACAAGCCCTGGACTCACTCTACTGGCAGAAGTTGGCTTAGCTGAAGATCAAGTGCTAGTCCCACCACCTCCTTCATACCCCCCCACTGTCCTCATGTCTCCTCTGATTCTGCTGTATCAGCAGAGAAAAAACTTGCAGGGAGTTTTCAACTTGCTGACAAATCTCTTTCCTTAGGAAATGCAGCTGCTGGATTAGTCCCATAATGATGCTATTCGGCATCAACCTATCCCTCTAGAGCCCAGCTTGCCACCTCTGATTTGCAGCTGGTGCTCTCACACTCATTTATTCACTGTCCCTGCAGCTGGCGGGGGTGGCTCATCCCACCAGACTCCCAGCACTCGGCAGGAAAAGATGTGGCTGATTCATTGTGTTCAGAATATTCAAAAAAAGCCTTTGGTTTATTGTTATTTCCACTTAGAAAACACATTTCACTAAAAAAAGAATTCTGAGTATTTAGAAACCTCTTGGTCTTGCTCTCCCATTTACAGCAGTGAGGACCAAGAATAACTCCACCGCAGCCAGCGGTGTAATGCTAGCATAAAACCAGAGCCATGACAGTCACAGGATTCATGTTTCAGAGCACTGGGTTTGGAGCATCCTGGGACAGAAATTAGATCTTCAAAAGTTCCCAGTTCCCTTTCAGACGCTTCTTAACTGACCGCAGTTTCATCCGTGGCTCAGCATTTTCCCACATATGTTGAGTGCTTTGGAAAACCTGTTGACAGGCTCCTGAACTCGTTGTCAAAAGAACATGGGTCTCTGCTGAGACTCTGAAGCTCATCCTTGGTGGCAGCTGAAACAAGTTCTTCTGAGCTGTCCAGAGCAGACAAACGGTTCCATCTGGTCCTAGTTAATGAGTTGTCACCTCTTTGGCTAGGGCATGTTACAGGAATGCGAGGAGCTTCCCTCTATGTTACACTGCTCGTCTTCTCCTGCTTGTCCATCACACTCCTTCCAATCTCCTGATCTCTTCCCTTCACTTCATTTCACCATTTTATTTTTGTTTTTCTTTAGCTTTCTGCATCTGCTAGTTCTGCACCATGTCTGTCCCCAGCTGAGTGTGGTCCAAACACCCTCCAGGTCTTCTGTCAAGTCCCTCCTCACGTTCCCTTGTACCAAGGCGCCTCACAGCATCTCTCTGTTTTCTTGCAACACAATTGCCCCAGTTCTCAGATTTGATATTCTTGGCATGAAGTAACTATCAGGGAAAAAAATGGATACAATTAAATAACAAACCCACTCCAGACCAACAAATGCCGAAGAGGAGCCAGCCAGCCAGGCTGCAGCAGTATGAAAAGGAAAGGCTTTATCCACAAATGCTCCCATCCGCAATCAGCAGCTGCCAGTAGCTTTCTATTAAAAGGAAGAGTGAATTTAAAAGTATGTTCCTGAGACAGATCACTGTTAAATGACAAAAAATTGTTGCAAAAAATAAATGTGTAATTTTAATAAAAACTGAATGCCAAAGGGCCTACCTCCCCATCCTCAGTCCAGATCAAGCCATGCTCTCATGCTCTGAAGCTACAGGTGAGCTAATGGGCCACTCAGTGGACAAAGATCTCAAGCTCTGTCCTCCTAAAGGAGTCTGGCCTGGAAAGCAGAAGTCCAGATGGGCTAGTGCCATCGCAAGGCACGTCCCAGAGTCTGGCTGCATCCCCCCACTGTGGCCACTGCCCACCAGAGAGGTGTGGGCACAGCTGCTCTCCACTCCAACATGTTCCTTTCTGCACCAGGGACTTTATCTGCTTCATCTCACTTCAGTGACCCACCCAGACTGACAGAAGACATCGCTGCCCAGGTCCTGCCACAAGACCACACGTGGCTGACAGCTTCCAGACCAAGGGACCCATTAGTGCATAAGCCATGAACTTACAGCAGGGACCAACTCTGAGTACTTCTCCGTCTATCCCTTGCTTCAAGCATTATTAATTGAGACCTCCTGCATCTCTGTTGCAACCACCGAGGCTATCAGATGGTCTGTGGTGGGTCCTTGCCTTTTTCCCCATGGTTGAGCACCCAGGGGTAAAAGGTACATCCCCCTTCAGTGGGAACAAAGCTGGGATGCCAGCACCCTGCTCTCTGCCCAGACCCAGGGCTTGGACTGGAAGTGTTTACGTGCTTGAGCTGCTCCTGCAAATTCACACAAACAGAAAAAAAACCCAAATACTGCTTTCTTCACATTTGTGTAGTGCTGAAATCACTGCTTCTGCCCTTAGATTCCTGCCTGATCCCACAAATAGAACACGTTCTGCAGCATTAAGTTCATCAAGGGGAATGAAAACAAGGCCACCATGCTGGGTGAGTGTCTGGAAATAGACTATGGAGTCCTGATCACCATCCCCTCTTCTAACGCCTACAGAACACCACCTTGCTTCTATTCTTTATTGGACCAAGTGGCAGAAAGGGGTATTACATAACAGACTTTGCCTTTTTTTAATTCTTTGGCTCTGGAATTTTCTAAAATTATGCCTTCTCTCACTGTCTGCACTGAAAGAGAGAATATACATTGTTTAAAAGCCAGTGTTTGAAAACCAAGCATAAATTAAAAGAGGAGGTGGGCACATAGAACAGCTACAGATTTCAACATCTATGAATAATTTCTAAAGCTCTCAGAAAACATGATTCATTATCTTTACCATCAGCTTACTTCTGCCTCCAGCTAAAATGAATTCAGGCCTACAAGTTTCAACCAGAAAGATGTTCCAGTGAAGCATCATCATCTAAAATAAATCACAGCATTCGCCATCTTTGCAGCGCTGCCCAAAACAAGCCTCGCAGTAAGAAATGTGATGAATCCATATATTGCTAACAGGAGCAGCTTGCACTGGGGAAAGCTGGTTTAACAGAATCCTGAAGCCTGACAGTTCATCAGAAGAGAGCAAGCCAACAAGACACCAAGTCCTTTCACTCTTCTGTCTGGTGTTCACAACCTCCATTGCTGCCGAGCTGCAGAGCAGCCTCCAGCTGCAGCATCTCTCCAGAGCAAGGGAAGAGACTGAGACCGTCACACACTGAGCTTCAGGGCCGGTAAACAGGACACAGGACTATCAGCCACTTCAGTTACATCTCATGATATGCCTTCCTATGGTAGGAAAACACTCTCAAGTCTGAAATTCATAAAAGCCATCCTATATGATCACAGTCAAAGCAGGAATGCAGCAAACAGTAAAATGTTATATCTGTAATTGAACAACACAAGAATTCAGTGTTCTGTGGTTTGGATTTTTTTTAATTCATTTAAAATTAGTAACTTGGACATCTATAGAATCATTATTGTCTTTCTGCTTCTCTCCAGTTCAAAAGGAGATCTCAGAGGAGCCCTTTTTAGGACATGACTTTTCCAAGTGTGCCTATTTACACTCTGCTTGAGCCATATCTTTGGGGACATAGCGTGCAGCGGTGGGGCTGTGCTTGCCTGTATTGCTAAATATGACAGTATGCCCGGCTACCTAGGGAAAAAAGCAGCTAAACTCACAGCAAAACATACACTTTATTTCTTGGGAAAAAGCACCCTAAAATTTTTCTCCCAAATAAGGAAGACAAAATTTGGCAGGAATTTTTGCTCTTGACCAAAAACTGACTACATTGCATTCTAAAAGTCAACAGGAGATGGAAGGAGGACTTCCACGGGTGGAAACATTTTGGTGGGTATTTTCTCTCCCTCCACCCAAATCTCTACTGCAAAGGACCAGGCACTGAGAAAGAAATAAAATCAGGGAAGCCCCTACATGTGATTCTGACTTACCTTAGGAAAGAATTAAGGCATCAGGCTCCAGCTGGCCATGACTGCAGATATGAATAAACACTTGAGCCTGAAGCAATCTCTGAGCATCTGCACATCCTTCCAAGGCTTGAATCCTACAGTTCTGCCTTTGAAGTGAAGTGCCTCAAGGCACCATCCCCTATCCATTTGATGGTTTGACCTTGTGCTCAGATCTTGCCTCCAGCATGAAAGACTTTAAGGTATTTGTAGTTGTAGGAAAAAGCAGAGAGAAAATTCATCAGCTTGATAGGAACTGATACGTGCATGGCTGAAAGGAGACACCAGGCTGTCACCACACCAGGCACCAGCTGGGCTGCCTATGAGGTAAACAAAGAAAGTACCAGATCACCTCTGCCCCATGATTCTGTTTCGAACAAAATCCAATTTAACAGAGGAACTGGAACTCACCAAAAAAGCTTTTATTAAAAAAAAAACCAAAAAACACAAAAACCCCCACCAAAACCCAAACAACGAAACAAACTAAATGAAAACCAAACCAAAAAACCTCAACAAACAAACACACACACACAAAAAAAACAAACAAAAAAAGCACACCAAAAAAAAACAAACAAAAATCCAAAACAAGACACCAACCCCCCAAAAGAAAACAAAACAAACAAAACCAAAGCACCCAAACAAACAACAACAACAAAATAATGAAAACACACACACACAAAAATGGCACCGCCAAAAATCTCCTTCCAGGCATTCATAGGATAGCTACATGGTACCTATGGCTATGTGAAATCCTGAAAAATGCAGGTAATTGTGCTGGTTGCAGTATGAAGCTTTTACTATTCATCCACCTGGATGGGGAACAAAATCGATGGTAAATGGTTTAGAATTTTGTGTATACACAGCACAATTATTTCCAGCTGCAGGCCGATTTCAAGACCAGGCTGGATGAGGCTTTGAGCAGCCTGGTCTCAGGGGAGGTGTCCCTGCCCATGGCAGGGGTTGGAACTAGATGATCTTTAAGGTCCCCTCTAACCCAAACCATTCTATGATTCTATGACTATCATTAAGCTTTAATCCTCATACTATTAGTCCTTCAGAATAAGAAACCATATTCCAAGAAAAATTTTGAAGGACAAAGCTTTTTAAAAAACCCTGAAAAAACCCCAAACCTTTAAAAGCCTTAAGGCTACCTGTTAGTTTCTGTGGAGAATAGATCCTGGTTTTCAGCTCCAGCGCTACACAGAACATAACCATAAACAAGGGAACAAATTTATAAAGCAAGTGACTTTGTTTTAAGCAGTGAGTTCAGGTGCCGCTTACAAACCACTGGATTAAACAAACCTGATTGCTAGGACTGTAAAATACTGCATGCCTTGAAGTGCCGAATGCTAACTTTCTTCTACTTCACCTCCTGGAACAGCCGCCTCGCCAGCTCCACCGCCTTTGTTGAAAGTTATTTGTCGTACTGAACAGAGATTACTGGAAAAAAACTGTGCTGGGAGCTGAGGTGCAGAACATCACAAGTTTGATTTTTTTAAGAACTCGCAGTCACACTGCAGCTTTACAAAACCAAATGATGTGCTTGTCTTGTCCTAGATGAGCACAGGAAGCACAGCAGACCGTTAAACATCAGTCCAGCATCAGTACTGAAAGCATGGGGCTCTTTCCCGACAGGAAGCTTGGAGCACTTTATTTTGCCGGTACCGGTGAAGAAAATTCAGTAGTTCACGATGCAAACCCCAACCAAGAGATAAGACTTGAGATTCCTTAGTTATCACATTGTGTTTGTGTATTGCAAAGTCCTCAGACTGCGGGTCAGCTTACGCTGCAGGACGCTAAAATACAAAGGCAGTTAGGGAGCTGGCTACAGATAGGCTCTACAAATTCTGCGGTGAAGCCCAACAATGCCAACAAAAAAGCTGCAGCCCAGAGCTCTACAGTCCCTATAGCTTTCTCCCGATCCAGAGAGGGAGAGCTACTGGAAAAAATGACCAATTACGCCTATGCCTTCTGCAAAAGTTTAAGGGATGTTCCTGCAGGTGTGGAGAATGACTGCCTGCACAGCTGAAGCACAGCTCATCCAACTCCAGCCATCTGACTTCTTAAAAGTAGTACTTTTTATAAGGAAAGAATTATCCTACTGCCAGAACACAGATGATGGCATTACGTGCTTAGGGTTTCCATGAAGGCATAGACCTGGCATTTCAACGATCTCTCCCCCTCTCCAGTGAAGTCATACACTCACTTGGTACAGCGACTGTATCTTGTAATACTGCAAGACCAATGTATTTTTTTTCTTGTTGTCATGACAACTATGCTGTTAGGTCAGACCTAAACCAGCAGCTGGCTTTTCCACTGCAAGATCCTGACAAGTACAGCTCTTAATGTTGCCTATATCCCAAAATTTTAGTAGCTTTAAGTTAAAGAGAGAGAATTACAAACCACACCCATTTTTTCTGCTTCCCTAGGACCATTACTAGCAGGAGGCAGGTAGCACAAGTAACACCAACTCATATTCCTCTGGTTGCTGTAGGAGCTCACATGACCTTAGGCACGCTGAAAATCTTGCTTCCAAGTAAATACGTGTATTAGCTGCTGGCATTAGTACACTATGCATAGCTTAATGAAAGGGTGGAAAATACAGCTAAAGCTAATGAAAGCTTTTACAGGATATTTGAGTCATGCCCACCAAAAATCTAAAACATTCTGCTCTACATTTACTCTTAAAATCAGAAATGTTTTCAAATTGCTTGAAAATAATAGTATTGCTATGAAACAGTGTCTGTAAGAATGAACTAGACTGAGCATAACATGGGGAGACACATCAGTTCTGATACTGTGGTCTTCTAGATAGAGGTAACTACTATGTTTTGCAAATGTTAGGTTCATAACCACTGAATCGCTTGGCCAGGATTTTAAATGCAACTGAAATGACAGAAGAGAGGGGTGAAAAAAAGAAATCCCTTCATAACTGAGATTTCTTTTCAGTCATTCATGTTTTATACTATCCTATTAAGAGTGTTAAAATGGACGTTTAAGAAGGAAACAAAATGTACTATGGTACCTTGAGGAGATCATGCACTTAATAAAAACACTCGCAAGTTTCTGACAACACCATTACTACCAAACCACCTGCACCCAGACTGAGCTTTGCAGTCGCGTGGTTGGTTGTGGCTGAGGGACCGAGCACTGCGATAGTTTATCAAGGAGGAATAAAAGGCCCTGGGTTCCACACAGCACTTCCTTCTTAATGTTCCCCCAAGCATTACATGGTATCAACCCAGAAGTGCTGAGCCAAGAGAAGCCAGAAAGCAGTGCTGTCAAGATCGTGGAACTACCCCACCAAACCATAACTTAGGTTGAGAGTAAGAAGCAACTAAAAGGCAAGATTATTATCCGAGTTTCTACCTACCTATTAAGAGAAAGTAAGTCCAGTTTGCTACAGAAAGTAAAGCTCTTTGCAGTCCATACTCAGCTGTTCCCATCTTTGATTAATACAGACATTTACATAAATTGCCTAAGTTACAAACCACCATCACTACAAATACAGGTTGTTTTGGAAAGCAATTTCAATAGTTAGAAGCATTTATTTCAAAAACAGTTTCTGTCTTGCACCATTTACAAGGCAGCCAGTAAAAGTAAATGCACATGAACAGAAAAACATTCATGAAACAAACTAATTTAATTAAAACTTAAAGGGAAAACATACTGCAGGAATAAAAACTCCAGATACATAGCAATTACTAACTATGAAGCTGCTGCTGAAAAGCAGTTGGGAATTCATGATCAAGTATTCAGCCTTGAATTTTGAGGGAGAGGGAGGGAACAACCATGACCTTTCAAGTCCTTTAGCGCCACTGCACATAAAACTGTACTACTTGATGTATTTTTCCATGAACTTCTTGTGAAATTCTGATCGCAGAGTATCGTTCACAAATCTTTTGTCCTTTTTTGTTTCATCTATCCCCTTGGCACAATTCTTGAAGACAACATCATCATCCCATCTGAAAATAAAAATGTTTAACTTTGGTAAGCTTGTATGAAATTAGGTGCAATTAACAAAAATATATAAATGAGGTTTGGCCCTTCTATTTAAATGTACTAAAACCAACTGGTCATTAGGATTAGATTTTAATCTGTAAGAAGTTCTATTTTTCTAATCCAAGCAATCTCCTACATGCTCCTGAGTTAGAAGTAGGATGAGCATCAGTAGATTAAAGGTTGTTTTATCTTTGCAGAATACATTGACCATTTGAACACAGAAGAAAAAAAACTTGAATCTAATGGCCCTAATTCTGATAAAAACAATAGGAGTATCTGCAAATAAGAACCGCATTAAGAAAAAGGCTGTTGTTGTATGAATTCTAGTTACACCACAATTCTAGTTACACCACAAGAAAGCCGTGAACAAACAAAAAAACTCCAAACCGGCTGATTTTAAAGAGGAATTCTTGAGGAACTTTGGTCCTGTTACTTTTTGTGTCATTATAAACAATACCAGACAAAAAGAATTCTCAATCTCTCTTCCTCTCTTTTTTAAACACAAAGTAGAAGGATGATTTGTTCACAGAAACACACAAGACAATCACTACGTGCATCAGCATCCTGATTCCACATTACACTGACCGTGACAAGATGTGAGGAAGGCAGTAAAAGCCAAGGGCAGTGATGACATTGACAGACGCTGAGTAAAAAGAGGGAGCAAGGGATGGATATTGCAGTACGGACTGGACAGTACCTCCTCTTCACTTTGAAGTTTGCTTGAGGCTGTGCTGGGCCGGTAAGGTTCAGCAGTGGGTTACCACTCAGAATGTTCTCCATCCGAATTCTTTCTTCTTCAGCCTTTTGCTCTTGTTCCTGAGAATCAGAAATGGATACGTTATTTTTCTGGACCATTTTTCTCATCTAGCTGGTAGAGATAAACGTTATTTAGCTGTGAATACCCACACAAATACAGCTTTAATGCCTAGCTCAGACTTTTCAGAGTATTTGACACTTGTCTATGAGTAGAATAAGGATAGAAGCAGAGATACTCTAAAGAGCTTAACATGCTAAAAAACTGTCAGTCTACCAACACTCCTATCTGCTCTACTTACCTCTGATGTTCCATCAAATATTCAGTTGAATTCTAGCTTAACCATTTATATATTTATGATATTAAAAACTACACAGATTAAAAGGTTTTCTTTATTCTCATGAGAAAAGAGACTACATTATACAATATTCATTAGGTAGAAGAAACCTTACACCACGTTGAAACTTCTCTATCATCTCATCAGCCTGCTTGCATTTTACAACTACAACTTCCCTGAGGACCAGTTAAAAAGAATACTGAGAAATTTAAGGTGAAACTAAGCAGTGGATGACATAAGACTATTTAAGAGTTCAAATAATAAGGATCAGAAAAAAAAAATCTACTCCCTGTACTGTAAAAAGCACGTAACTCAAACCTAAGTGAAGCACTGCACTAGAAGGCATCACCGGCCATGCTTCCAAGCTCCTGTATTAATATATTTAGTGACTTAAATGTTCACAGACTTCAAAATGAATACATAATATTCATTTTACACCAACATATTTGGACATAACCTTTCAAATGTATTACAAGGACAGCTCTTTGATGAAAGTACCCAAAGGAAAAAAAAATAAAATTCTCTAATGTGGATGACTGACGAGGTCTCCTCCTCCCTGTATGCTGAAGGATAGTCTGAAGACATCCCAGTTTAAAAAAATGCCCTCAAGTCTCATCAGTACTGCAGGAGACTCAAAACATGGCTTTTAAAAATACAAACTAAAGACAAAGGAATCGTGAAGTTTGGGGTTTTCCCCACACTGTTCATGGCTGAGGGCTGCTCTGGGATCCCAGAGGAGGAAATGTTTTTCTTGATGATAGCATTTACAAGGTTTAAGTGCTAAATTTGAACACTGATGATAGCCAGTGTTCTCCAGCTTCAAACATTTAATCAATCCTAAGTGATACATTCCTAAAACTATTTACAATTTACAATGCTTTGCATTTGGACTGATCAGGTGTGTGGAATATTCCTATAAAACACTCCAACCTCTTAAGAGCGCCACCAACTTAGCATACATAAAAATATCAGATGAGGCGGGATGACTAGTAAAGATTTTACCTTTCAAAATCTACCCAAGCTTTAGTTATGAAAAACACCTACCATTACACTGCTTCTCACAGATGAAGTTTAGAGTTAATTGCCAGTGGGATGGGAAAAGCTCCCCGAAAGGGCATAACGCTTAAAAGCATGGCACAGCTTCAGGACAAGCCCTGTAATGCCCTGACTAAGACATGTGCGTAGGCAAAACTTGCCCTTGCTGTGGTATCCATGGAGCTTCAACACAAATAAAACTCAAGTTTTGCATTTTCAAACATAGCTCTAATTCCAACATTTGCATTCCAGCTTCAGTTGTTATCACCATCCCAGTAAATAAGGGAACACGGAAAGGCAAAATGTTTTATATGGAACAGCGTTTCCCCCAAATTAGAAATACAAATTCAAACTATACATTTCTGTCCTCTGTGGATTACAGACAAGAAATGTTCTCAGCGTCTGCACAGTATGCCGAACTTTGATTTACCACCTTTCCCCTTAACATGGGGGAGCCAACAGCAGTGAAATCTGATTTACTGCAGCTTGTGTCAGAAGTCAAGCAGCCCTCAGACTACTGTACAGCACATGCATGCAAAGCACTATTCTGAAATGAAGCAAGATCTAGGATACTGGTATGAGCAAAACCAACTAAACAAAAAGGGTATTGATTTTCAGGTATCTCCTGAGAGGTGATCAGATTCTGTTTAAGACTGTGTGGTAAATTTAGAACAGGATGCAAGCATGTGAACTATTCTCTGATATCAAAATGAGGTGGTCTCTGCCTTGTTAAATTTAATCTCTGAATTCTATTAAAGTGAGACCTTGAAAAAACGAGAGGTCTGGGACAAATCTTAAATGCCAATAAGAGTGCTGTAACCCAAAAATTCATACTGGACTATACTCAAGAGAAGGGAGCACTAATAAGAACACTGCAAGAATTTAATACTCCCCTGCTGACAAATGCTTCTGCAGAGAGAACTTCTCCCAGGTCCTGTGTACCCAAACAGATGCGGCAGTTTTGCATTTTAGAGCTGAACTCCAGGGCAACTCTTCTCCAGGTGGCATGCACAGCATGGCACAGTCTCTCCCTCAAAGGCCTAAGAAATCAATCTCATCCATGACCTGAAGTTTAATGAACCTGTGCACCATGCATGGCTTTATCTGGGGCACACATAACTATCTTACACTGTTTTTTTATGATGCTGGAAAATGCATCCACGCACCAGTGACAAATACAGAGCTCCAATGCAGTCCACAGTGTTTCTTCAATGGTCACAAGTCCACGCGAGTCAGTCCACACCTTTTGGGGTGAATTACAGATCTTCCTCCCTCACCCCATTTCAGATTTAAACTCAAAAGTACCTACAAAGCTGATAGTTCAGCATTCTCCACCATGAACTAAGTGAAAAGCACTCAGTCACTTGAATTGTAAATGCTCAGAATCACTAGAGGAAGATAAGGCCACTATTAATTATCATAAAAAATATGGATACAGTCCTCCAGTGTTATAATTACACAGAGGTGCACATTTAATTTTTCTGTAATAAAGTTTTAAAAGTGCGTGTTAGGCATCATCCTGACTTTTATCTGCTTTACGTAACCCATGTAATAGCCTTCAGCCTCAATTTGCCTGCCAGGTTGGCTTTCCGGTAACAAAAAAAGCATCATTAGACCGAAGTGATCAAATGTGGTGATAGGGAAAAAGAAAAACCAAAAATGAAGTAACACTTATAAGAAGTGTTGCACTACAAGCAGTAGTATAAGACTAAGAGTAGGATTGGGCTCCAGAATAAGACACCTATATCTAGACATCTGCTTTTAGGCACCTGAGCTCACATCTCATCAAAGATCTTGTTGCTCTACCACTCTCCATTTTTGAAAGATCATGGAGAGCAGGTGAGGTGCCTGAGGACTGGAGGAAAGCCAATGTCACTCCAATCTTCAAAAAGGGCAAGAAGGAAGACCCTGTTAACTACAGACCAGTCAGCCTCACATCCATCCCTGGAAAGGTGATGAAGCATTTCATTCTAGAGATCGTATCTCAGCACATGGAAGACAAGAAGGTTATCAACAGTAGCCATCATGGATTCACAAAAAGGAAGACATGCCTGACTAATCTGATAGCCTTCTACAATCCGTGTGAGTGAATGGGTAGATGCAGGGAGAGGAGTGGATGTTGTCTACCTTGACTTCAGCAAGGCTTTTGACACTCTCCCATAGCATCCTTGTGGGAAAGCTCAGGAAGCATGGGTTGGAAGAGAGGACAATAAGCTAGGTTGAGAACTGTCTGAACAACAGAGATCAGGGGGTTGTGATCAGAGGGTTGTGAAGAGTCCAGCTGGTGACCTGACCTGTAACTAGGGGTGTTGCCCAAGGGTCAGTTCTGGGTCCAGTCTTATTCAACATCTTCATCAATGACCTGGATGAAGGGATGGAGTGTACCCTCAGTCAGTTTGCTAATGATACTGAACTNGGAAGAAGGAGAGGGGATCTTGCTAATGTTTATACAAATACCTGAAGGATGGGTGTCAAGTAGAAGCGGCCAGTCTCTTTTCAGTGGTGCCCTGTGATAGGACGAGAAGTAATGGTGGCAAGCTGAAACTCAGAAATTTCCACCTCGACATGAGGAGAAACTTCTTCACTGTGAGAGTGACAGAGCCCTGGAACAG
Organism: Chloroceryle aenea; assembly: GCA_013399075.1. NCBI lineage: Eukaryota > Metazoa > Chordata > Aves > Coraciiformes > Cerylidae > Chloroceryle > Chloroceryle aenea. The sequence goes on from VWZY01004389.1 coordinate 301,502, forward strand.
GCTGGCCAGAGGGGTTGTGGAGCCTCCTTCTCTGGACACTTTCAAGATCTGCCTGGATCTGTTCCCGAGTGGCCTGCCCTAGGTGTTCCTGTGCTGGCAGGGGGGTTGGACTCGATTTCCAGAGGTCCCTACTAACCTCTACCACTCTATGATCTAAAGAATACAAGGAGGCAAGATGGCTCTTCTGCTCATACTGAACTACGCACACAGGAGACCAACCACACTTCAGGCCCTACCAGCTGCACCTCCACTGCACCACCATGGAAGCCGGGATACATAACTTGTACGTTGACTCCGCTACCTTGACGTTTCAAGCTCAGCTGAATACTGTCTAAAACTGCTAGCAAAAATTACACTGACTCAAGTCGGCTACAATTCCAGAAGAGTGGGGATAGCAAAAATTGTGCTATTTTAATTAAAACAAGTGGTAGGGGCAATCTTGGGAATATCAAATGATTACATTTTACTTCTGCAACTATTACATTAATAAAACCAATTATGAACATAATGCTAACAGAAGCTGTCAAACAGTCTTCATTCTTTTATAGTGACAACAGTTACATAAAACATCCATGAACTTTATTTTCCAACACTGATTTTCTGTATTCACAGTAAGAGATCCTGCAGAGCCCCTGGGTACTTTGTGTGACAATTCTCCACTTCTCAGCTCTGTTCACAAAGCTCTGCTGTCTTTTAGACCTGCAGAGGCAGAACAACCAGAAGTAGCAACAAACTGGTAAGTTTATCTTTGCCATCGAAGATCAACAGATCAGAGTCTGAAAGCAAACAGGGAACAGATCTATTGAGTAAGGCATCACCGCTTTTAGTCGCTTTACAAAGACCCGGCACACATGGTAATTTATTTACGGAATTCAGTTGTCCAAAGCTGTTATAGGCTGGATGACATTTCAACATATTTGCTAACAGTTTTAGGTAATTAAAAGATTAGTCTTGAAGATTTTTTAAATTATTATTATTTAGCTTCACTAAAATCTCCCAAACAAGGTATACAATATTTTAAAAACAGGTAATTTACTAAGTCTTGTATCTTAGAGACATGACATGGAGGAAATACTACATGTAACTCATAGTGGTGAGAACCTGACATTTACACTTGAGCTAATTTATACATTTTGGGCAGATCTGCAAAATCCCTCATCTCCGTCCAAAAGAGTTTTCATTAAGTTTCAGAATTTTCCACATAAATCTTCCCCTGCCCACTCCTCCACTGAAAGCCGGGATGCTCCAGGCAACGGAGCATGGGTTGTATCAAATCAGACCAGACATAACCGTCATAGCTGTCTGAGCTTCACACCTCTGAGGCACGATCAGGCACAGCTGTTCACAAAATAATCGGCTTCAGTTGCTCCAAAGTCTACATTGCTCTTTTGTGTGGTGGAACAAAGGCTTATTAAGCCAAGACATTATGGATACAACAAACCCACAACAGAAGAGTTGCCTAAGGGGGAAAACAATACATCTGTATTCACTCCACCCTTTCTAAAGTAATGCCTCTTTTCCTGCCTTTACCTTCAGCAAGACAAGGTATACAACTCTAAGCCATTTTAGAAAAAAAAAAAAGACATGCTAAAGGTTATTCCATCACCACCGACAGCAGCTCTATGCTTTTGAATGCCACCATGTTGTACCAACTACCCGCAAAAATGCATCAGACATGAACCACGTAGTAAACATCCTGTTAGAGGCAGGGGAAATACAACGGGAATAAAATGGTTGTGGGGAGTAAGACTGGATTGGGAGTCCCATACTGCAAGGAAGTGGAGGGAGATGCTGCTACCTAAATCAGATCTGAGAGCAAGCCCTTACTGCACAACTGAGTTCACCATGTGGCATCACAGCTGAAGGGGGAAAAAAAAAAAAAAAGTGGACAAAACTGTATTAACTTTAACTAAACAATTATTTCTTATCTTGCTGTAAGAATAACAGTCCCTTGGCATATTTGATTCTGACTGCAAAGCAAAGAAAAACACTGTTGTTACCATGGTTTGGGGTTTTTTTTAGTATAGTTCCTACCCTTAGCACAGAGGAAGATTACTTTTACAGAAAGTGCTGAAATTCCTGAAATGACTCTGTTGCATTAAAGTAAGTTATCCTACTCTGTTGTTACATATGTTGAGTAGCTGAAAGAAAACCCGAAATACCAACATTTCATTGAAGGCTGGAAAACAACAACACACACAAAAAATTAAAACACATAACCTTATTTAAATGTTAATTTTTGAATTACAAACTATGACAGCAATGCCTTCAGCAGCAGGGAACAAAAATTAATAATGCAGAGATCCACCCCAGTTATTTGGTCCTATGCAAATTACAAACTCTATGCAATGCAGCAATTCAAATAACCGATTCAAACTTGAAAAAGTAAGAACACAGAGTAATCACAACTGCAGTGTCTATACGCAGATTTGTTGTCAATTTGCTCACAAGGGAGGGGACATTATCATTAGTTCTTGGCAAGGGTAAGTATTGATAGCATGTCCCAAACACTTAATGAAGAAACATACTCAGCCATTTGCTTCTGCCTTTTAACTGGGTTGTTTTTGTTTTTGTTTTGTTTTGTTTTTTTTTTCTTCTTAATCATTGATTTGATGTTCTAGATGCAGTTAGACCCTTAAAATGTAAGTGAAAAGCTTAACATCTATCAAGACTCATTTTCTAATATTTTACTTTAAAGTCTTTGACATGGCAAAAACACAGGACAGAGCTAGTATCTATTTTGACTATTGGTGGACTAATATATTCACTTATAGAGAAACACTTGGTGAAGTAAAACTGTTAAGAAAACAAAGCAAAAACTTTAAGTCTGTTCTCAGATAAGCACAAAATGACTGGATGTTAAAATAGCTTTTCTGGAACTGCACGGGTACATTCAGCAGCTCGCTGTTTTGAGGGGTTTTTAAATTACTCCAATTTACCTTTTAAGGAAGTGCTAGAAAATTGAAAACTCAAGAACATTGTTGAATTTGGAATACAGAAATGTTTCCATAAAACCTATCCACAGACAGCAGAACTAATGTCTGTATAGTTTCTGACAGACTCGGAATTATTCCACAGAAACAGCTTTCAAAACTAAAATTTCCTGGTTGGCTTAGGATCTACTAGAAACAACCCGAGAGATTAAAATTGTGGAGAGTGCGAGAAAAGTCAGGACACCTCACATGCTTGGAAAGTTTTGAAAACATCCATAGCATTTATCTAAAGTTTCTACAGAATTTGAGGGAACGTAAGTGTTTTGAGAATTTACATGCTTTTATGGGAACTGCTTATTTGGTTGATAAACTATTTGCTTCACAGATTACAGGGAAATACTAAAGTGAAGGAGGCCAGAACTTCTTAATACTAGTATTTGTCAAAATCAAATACAGAGAATTTCTATAGACACTGGCATTACCACATAAGGGAAGTTAACAAATAACATGATGAGCTGGGAAAAAACAAACCAAACCAAACCAAAACAACTCCACCAAACAAAAACCACCACAACAGATTTTCATCTTTTGTATTTAGCTACCATCTCACCAGAGATCCATTTTAAAGGAAGCAGTCCTCCTTTCATGGCAACTTACATACTGGAAACCAAAGCGATGAGTGAAAACAGTTAATGAAAATAAAGCTTACTCCATTTAAATGAAGCCTCATAAGTAATAAATCAAAATAACTGAAGTATCAGGAAGAAAATTACATATGGCATAAACCAGGGATATATAATTCTATTTTAACCGACTTCGTCTTGTTAAGCTCCTGGTGTGTTCCAAGAAGATGCAGACACATATTAAATCTCTCTGTGTAACAAGCAAGTGATTTGAGAACAATGTGCAGAAGAAAGAACAGACATTCACACTCTGCAGTCTCCCTTTGCCTTGCCACTGGTTTACTCAGGCTGTCTGCTATGGACAACTGCATTTCAGAGAAAAATCATCCCTGCATGTGGATTAGGACTAAAAGCTGTCTATATCATTAAGACTTCACATGAGATGTTATCCTGAAGTCAGTCCTATGACTAATACAACATTACTTACAAAAGCAGGTTTAAATTAGGGTTTGCAATACATGACAATAAGAAATCCCTGAAGGGAAAAGGGATTTAATATAAAACGGCTATAAAATGGTTTGCCAGTAACACATTATTTCAAAGCCATGGAAAACAAGGACTAATCTAAATAGACTGTACCCCTGAAGCCAACATACATAAGTGATCTTTCCTAAGGAGAGACTTATTCCTAAAGACTCTTTCCAAGGCTATGTTCCAGCTTGTTTTTTACTTTTCCAATCAACATAGTCTTAAGTTTCTTACTCTCAAAAAACAAGCCAAGAAGTATAAAATCCCGAGTACCTGTAGAGCACCCACTAATAAAACTGTCAGACTTTAATTGAGGCTGTCTGCCACCAACCAGTGAAAGGATGAACACTGTAATAACTGAGTGTGCAATAGTGTGCACTACTCTACGTACTACTAATTTTTAGGAAGAAACATTCAGTTCAGTTAAGTGTGCGAGTATTCAGTAGGCACATAGCACTGGACATTAACAACTCTGCCTTTAGGAGAAGGTGAACATCCATGAAGGTGAAAAATAATAGCAGTTCAGAGACAGCAAAAGAAAACAAGTGCTCTACTCAATACTTCATGGCCTTTAGCACCCTCTAGTGACAACATAAGAACTTTATAGATGCTGAATGTTAATTCCTGCTTTCTACATACAAGCAAAGCGTGAAATTGGTTGTCTGTGCTGCCATTTTCTACAGCAAAACTCCTGCACCGAAGCAGCACAGTACAGCTTTTACCTTTCCTAGGAACTTAGCTCCAAAGTCACAGCTCTTGCTGGTTTTACAGGCCTTGCTGATTCTAAAGTTAAATTTTTATGTTGTTAGGCAAGAGCAGGCAAGTGCTACATCACTGCCTATGGCCCTTAAAACATACTCTCTCCTAGATGCTACATGTGCGTTAAGCTACAGAAAAGGTTATGAGTAGTTCAGAGGCACCAAAATAGTAAGCTGTCATAGCAGCCTTTGATTAGCCTCTCGATCAGCATTTAATATGTTTATTTAGAATCATGGAATTGTTTTGGTTGGAAGAGACCTTTAAGTGATGTTAACACAGCACTTGCAGGTAACCACCAAACCATGTCCCTCAGCACCACATCTACATGCAGCTTTTAAATTCCTCCAGAGATGGTGACTGAACGACTTCCCTGGGCAGACTGTTCCAGGGATTGACAACCCTTTTGGTGAAGAAACTTTTCCCCATATCCAACCTAAACTTCCCCTGGAGCACCTTGAGGCCATTTCGTCTTGTCCTATTGCTTGTTATTTGGGAGAACAGACCGACCGTCACCTTGCTAGAGAGTGAGAAGGTCTCCCCTGAGCCTCCTTTTCTCCAGGCTAAACAACCCCAGTTGCCTCAGTCACTCCTCCCAAGACTTGTGTTCCAGACCCTTCACCAGCTTTGTTGCCCTTCTATGGACATGCTCCAGTCCCTCAGTGCCCTTCTGGTAATGAGAGGCCCAAAACTGAACCCAATATTCAAGGTGTGGCCATAGCAGTACTGAGTACAGTGGCATGATCACTTCCCTACTCCTGCTGGCTATGCAATTTCTGATACAAGCTGGATGTACTCCATTCCATTCCATCAGGATGCTGGTGGCCGCCTTGTTCACCTGGTGACACTGCCAGTCATCTTCAGTTAGCTGTTGACCAACACCCCCATGGTCCTTTTCTACCTGGCAGCTTTCCAGCCACCCTTCTCCAAGCCTGTAGCATTGCAGGGGGTTGCTGTAACCCAAGGGCAGGACCTGGCACTCGGCCTTGTTGAACCTCACTGAAGGCATCCCCAGTAAGTTTGCAGACAACACCAAGTTGGGCAGGAGTGTTCATCTGCTTGAAGGTAGGAAGGCTCTGCAGAGGGATCTGGACAGGCTGGAGCAATGGGCCAAGGTCAACAGTATTTAGCATGTTCTAAAAAACCATCATGGATTACCTCATATGAAGATGACAGGTGGCTTGTTTTTGGATTTTTTTTTGTTTGCTTGCTTTGTGGTTTTTGTTTAGTTTATTTATGAATGCTACATGTGAGTTGACTTTCCAAGTTCTGAAAAGACTGCTGTATTATTATTAACTTTTGTGAGACATTTTTCAAACAAACTTGCCTGCATATGACGACATGAAAATAGTTCGCAGAATCACAGAATGGTAGGGTTTGGAAGGGACTTGTGGAGATCATCTAGCCCAACCCACCTGCCAAAGCAGGCTCAACATGAGCAGGTTGTATAGTATCACATCCAAACGAGTTCCGAAAGTCTCCAGAGGGGACTCCACAACCTCCCTGGGCAGCCAGTTCCAGTGCTCCATCACCCTCACAGTAAAGAATTTTTACTTTAAGTGGAACTACCTGTGTTCCAGTGTTTGACTGTTACCCCTTGTCCTATCACTGGGCACCACTGAAAAGAGACTGACCCCATATAAGACCCTCATATAAGTTCTGGTCTTAACAGCTACACCTGGTGCTCCTTGCCAAGACAACACAGCACCAATGCTGTGAAAGCAAATCTACTGTATAAAACCTGCAGCCATGAGAAAAAACNAGTACAGTGGCATGATCACTTCCCTACTCCTGCTGGCTATGCAATTTCTGATACAAGCTGGATGTACTCCATTCCATTCCATCAGGATGCTGGTGGCCGCCTTGTTCACCTGGTGACACTGCCAGTCATCTTCAGTTAGCTGTTGACCAACACCCCCATGGTCCTTTTCTACCTGGCAGCTTTCCAGCCACCCTTCTCCAAGCCTGTAGCATTGCAGGGGGTTGCTGTAACCCAAGGGCAGGACCTGGCACTCGGCCTTGTTGAACCTCACTGAAGGCATCCCCAGTAAGTTTGCAGACAACACCAAGTTGGGCAGGAGTGTTCATCTGCTTGAAGGTAGGAAGGCTCTGCAGAGGGATCTGGACAGGCTGGAGCAATGGGCCAAGGTCAACAGTATTTAGCATGTTCTAAAAAACCATCATGGATTACCTCATATGAAGATGACAGGTGGCTTGTTTTTGGATTTTTTTTTGTTTGCTTGCTTTGTGGTTTTTGTTTAGTTTATTTATGAATGCTACATGTGAGTTGACTTTCCAAGTTCTGAAAAGACTGCTGTATTATTATTAACTTTTGTGAGACATTTTTCAAACAAACTTGCCTGCATATGACGACATGAAAATAGTTCGCAGAATCACAGAAT
>VWZY01004389.1:318336-331916 GCA_013399075.1 Chloroceryle aenea
GGGAGGGCCTTGCTTTCGGCTGCTTCCAAGCCGTGGGCCTGTGCTGGTCCTGTGCTGGTTCTGCCTGGGCAAGGCCTCCCCTGGGCGGTCCGCTGGGCTCTCGCCGGTGCGGAGGGGACCGGGCAGCCCCTGGGAGAGGCCAGGGGCCAGTCAGGCGGAGTAGGGGGCCTGAGGGCGTACTGCGGCTGTAACTGCCACCTGGTGGCGTGAGCCCCTGTCGGGCCTTCTCTCCCAAGTTAGCTCACGAATACACTTGCAAGCTGCAGATCTCAAGAGCAGTCTGCCCCAGGAGGCTGCTTTGCCGAATTGTAGGAGGCTTGGAAAACGGGGGTGCATTACACAGATGAAGCAGCCCTTCACGACCTCGAAGAGCTCACCCTGGGTGTCGGTGTGAGGAGCAATGAGGCAACGGCGGTGCAAGAAGGAAGGTGTTGAGGAAATGGGGTTGGGATCCTTGCAGGGGTGATGGGGAAGGACAGAAACAATGGCAGAGGGAGGAAGAGGGAATAGCTTAGTCATTCTCCTTGGTTAGAGGTGCGTATTGGCGACATCAGCCTAAGTCCGACTATCAGTCAGTGTGTCGTGTGTCGTTGTATCCGTCCCCCTTCTCCACTTCCTCCCGCTGCCTCTTACACAGGACTACTCCTTTTACACGGGTGTGTATATTCGTTGCTCTTTTCGTAAAGAAGCCAAATCACGAATGAGCATCACTCGGGGATTAAATTCCATGCAGTTCCTTTCATGTGTTTTGTGTTCCTTTTAGTTGCATCTTATTACCAAACTTCGGCGAAGTAAAAAGCTCTATCCAAATTACCACGGACATATTTTGTGAGCGCTCTTCCCACGACGTGCGATTTAAAAGCAAGCCCACAAGAGGTCCCCAGACATAACGTTATCCAGAGAGCTACGGCAGCTGTGTTAAGTGACACCCTCCGGGTCGGCGAGCCAGCACAGGGGGCACTTGGGAGGAGTGAGTTCTTGGTATGCAAAGAAACCAGTTATTTTAAGCATCTTGTCATAAGTGTTAAGCTTCACTCAAAAGTAAGGTAAATAGTAACAATAATTACTGTGTCCTTTCTTAAGAGCTACACATGTCAATAACCAAGCATCCATCCTTGCATTTTCTCATCTGCAAGTTTCAGTCTGCACCCTGTGAGATGGGTTTATGCATGATTTCACTACAGGCAGTTTAGACTGAAGATCAGACCTTGCAGAGGAGTCTGACTTCCCAGCTGGGAAGTTGGGAATTCAGTATTGTTGGGCTGGGGAATCACAGCAGCCTGAAATCAGTGGTGGGTGCTATTCATGGATTGTTATGCTAATTTGACTGTCATGGTGCAGCAGCATGTTGTGTTTTGCTCAGTAAGCTCTCCTGAAGGCAGTGCCTGCTGTTCAGTCTTAATATCCATCTGGCATAAGGTATCGAGTCTTGATTAAAAACCTCAAGAAGTGAAGAGACAACTTCTTCTGTTGGGTTAGAATAAATGGCAAGAATTCCCTGTGTGGAGGGTTACTTGAAGATGAGAGCCAAAATAACTAGTACAGTCCCTGCTCTGGATAGATACAGTGATTCCTCAAATACTAGAGGAAAAGCTTAGTGGCTTTGGCCAAAATTGTCCCCTGTAACGCCAAGGTGCTTCCCTTCCCCCATTCTGTGCCTATTGATGTGAAGTACAAGTAGCTACAGAAATGTTTTATGATCAAGGGCCTGATTTCCTTAGAAAATTTAGTCACTAAAACACATCTGTAGCTATATGGTGGAGCAAAGGTGCCTGAGTCCAGAGTCCTGAAAATCCCTGCTCAGCTTGCTGTAGAAGCACCTAACCTTCACAGGTCCACAACTTTTGGATTTAAAGATCTTGAAATGTACAGAGGTTTGCCCAGTCTTGAATTGGTTTGGACTCAGTTTAGGTCTAAGAAGATTAGCATCATGCTCTTACTGGGGCCTAATAGATATATCCCCCAGGTGCTCAGAGAGCTGTCACTCAACAGTTATTCTCAGAGCGTGTCCAGCACACATCAGCCTCTCAGCCCCTCTGGGGCATGTCCTGTAGCCCTTTCCTGAGGAGGGCTGACCCTGCATGTGGAGAATCGTTGCCCTGTTAATCAGGCAGCTCTAGACTGCTTTGATATTTGAGGGCACTCTCCTTGTGTCTTTGAAGCTGACTAGCTGAGCGTAAGGGAAGGAATTAAAGCTTCATTGGGAAAGAGAGCACCTATGTAAAAGGGAGCACCAGTCAGCTTCCATGGTAAGTGGGAATTCCTGGATTCCAGGATTATGCATTAAAATGTTATCAGATAATGTAAACAACCAGACAGTGACAAAACCCCGGGTCTTCCCCCTACATATGGCTGCTCTAATCACAAAACAGCTTAAGGCGAAGACTTATTCCTTCCTGTGGCACTCTAAGCCTTGGATCTCTATGCGCACAGCAGCTGGCACCAAGGATGCATCCTCAGTTACCCCTTTGATGAGCAATTTGTCTGTGGCAGCTCTTAGAAAGGTATTCTGTACAGCGTGGAAAACATGAAAAACCAGAGAAGTCACCACTTCCCTCGATCATTTCCTCCAGTGATTAATTTTCCTCACAGTTTAAAACTGCACTGTGCTTCTAATTTCATTTGGCTTTATTCCCAACCACAGGTGCCTGTTGAGCCTTTCTCTAGTAATTTTAAAAGCCTGTTTTCTCACCAGCTATTTGTAATCTAGTCTTGCAACTGCCTTTGGATATGGTAAGCAGACTGGTCTCATTTAGTCTCTCAGATTCTTTTTACCTTCTTTCCACCAATTATTTGAGGTTTTTTCTTGCTCTCTATCCAATTTATCAATGGCAAAAATATAGGAACTGTTTCAGCATCAGCTCCACTAATGTGAGCTAGAGAGATAAAATCACTTTCCCAGCTTTCTACACAGTTATTTATCTACCTGATGATCCCCCTGTTTTGTTTCCCCACACCACTGTGCTGGGTGCTTGAGTCCGGGTGTGCATCTGTGGTGACTCTTGAATCCTTGGGGTGGTTGCTTTCTGGATTAGAAAATTCCATGTAGTCTTTGAGCTGAGATGAAGAAACAAGTTTGGCTGTGGTAAAGGCATCTCTCTTGAAAACAAATCTGTTGCTGGTGTCACTGGCATTAGTTACTCTTACTTAGTTACATTACTGTCCCAAATTCTTTTTGGTACCTGTACATACTCTCAGTGCAGTTTTATATTTGCTTGTGGATCACAACAGGACACCAGCAATCTTTGGTCATTTCAGTGCTGTAGGATGCAGATCTCTCCTAAGTGCAGGTCCTTCTCTAAGATTATTGCAAGACTGCAAAAGACATCGTGTCCTGAAAGAGAACAGAAACATTTATAAAAACCTTGTACCTGTTTGGAACCCTGCTCATATTTTCCTCATCTGCTTCTTGGCCTGTAGCATCATGAAGTTTGCTTATGTTCCTAATGGACTTGAAAAACTCCCTCTTGGCCTTGCCAGTGCAGGGATTTATCCCCCCCGCCTCTCCATGTCATTTTTCTGTTCTTTGAATCTTCTCATGTCTACTCTTTGCTATCTGGTTACCCTTAGTTAATTTTTGCTTTTCAGTGATTATTTCTGAATTCAGATGGACGTAATTAAGGCAGTTTTCTTTCCTGAACTTTTAGGTCTCCCACTGTAGACTCTGGAGCTGTCTTCTTCCCTCCCTTGAAGTACAGCACTGGAGTGTGCAGTCTCCTCTCAAAGCAGCGTGGTACCATGAACATGAGTATTTTCCTTGAGCAGGGCACAGGTTCAATGTCACACTGGAAATCTCCCAGCTTGAATTTTCCCCTGGTTTCCAGTAAGAGCCTCTCTTTTGCTGTCCAGGACACAGCCTGCATGGGCCAAACAGCAGTAAATCTCATTTCTGCTAAAGAGGCAGCAGCACATTTCCTCCCTCAAGACAACGTGTGCTTTGAAGGATCATCCCTCCCAGTGTCCTACAGATAAGGAAGAGCACAGGGGATTGTCAAGAGCAGAGCCTTTGTGCAGGACTGCTCAGCATCCGAACAGCAGCCTTAAAAGAAGTTTGTGGGAAGTTGCTGTTACCTTGATTGGGAAAAGAATAGAGGCCGGGCAAGGCTGTGACTCAGCCAGTGAGTCAGCGGGGACTGTTTTCAAATGTGATGAGGCCATCCTGCATTATTTAGCTCTCTGTCACACCATCCCTGATGCCATGGGGCAGTAAAACCCTTGTGCTGCTGCTTCTCCATGCTCTCAAAGTCCTCCTAGCCCTTAACCTCTTCTCTGCCACACCCCACTGCACTGTCTCTCCAACTTTGTCTTTTGGTCCATCCTATCCCCTGGGCTGCTGTCTCCCTTTATAGCTTCAGTGCTCCACTCCCAAGTGGATTTAGCAGGTGTGAGCTCCTGTTTTGCAGCGAGGGAGAAACCTTCTAATCTATTCACAAAGGAGAGAAAATCCTTGGAGTCAGCAAGAATTCCCTTCAAGAAAAGGCACAGGGCGAGGACTTGATCACAGTCCTGCCTGAGGCAGTGATGACCTTCATCATACACTGCAGACTGTGGTTCCTTTGCCCACCATTAAACAGGCTGGACTAGTGCTGCAGGTCTGTCATACTGGTTTTGAATGTGTGTTCTGTTTACTGTGTCTTTTTTTTCTGTCCACTTCCCCATGCACATGGCTCTCCGCTGAGATGCCACTGCTCTTTTAACGTAAGATGTGATGTCAACCGAGAGGCACTTGGGGACATGGGAAGGGAGGGCGCTGGAGGAACAAGTAACGCCCCGAGATGCACACAGCTCACACTTCCTGGCCTCACAGTCTTGGATGCACATTCAGCTCCATGGAGGCTCTCTTGTTTCTACTGAATCGATTTTTTTGTTGTTGGTTTCTTTTGAGCTTTGACAAAGCAAATAATTTTAGCCATGTGGTATTTACAGTCAGGCAAGCAGCCAATACATACCTCTGTCTATGCTTGCAGCCTCTGTTAAGCAAAATGTCCCACTGTTTTATTTATTAGACAAACATTTCTACTAATAGCTAAGCTAATTTTATCCTTTTCTTAATGCTGACTGATGATGACTCAGTCTGGCTGGGAGGAGTCTCAGTTTTCCTTCTGTCTTCTCCATGTAGCTGTGGGACAAAGAAAACAGTGAAATATTCCAAAAGTGAGCTTGTCAGGCAGGATGCATTAGAAATACACTTTTTTCTGTAAGAGCCAGCTGCATCTATAGTTTAGCAGTAGTATCGGGAGCTAATATCTGTAGCAGTCTGCAAGCTTTTTCTGTTTTAGTTCTTTTATCCATATTTTCTGTCTGAGTCAGTCCTCAATGTTTGTGCTGCTCTCCCTTAACTTTAGGATTATTCTCACAGGGCTCCAGGTAAGTGAGGTATCTAGTCTAGGCAACTATTTAAGGCTCCTTTTCTGTTCAGTAGACAGTGACAGGTTCCTCCAGGAGGTGATTCACTCACTCGTCTTGGGCAATTTCAGAAAATCCTGCCCTGTATTACATTAGTATGTTATAAAGGCAAATAGAAAATGTTGAGGTTACAAGGTAAGATAATATAAGTAGTTTAGTTCCAAAGATGAGGTTAGGTTAGATGAGATCCTCCTGGATTTAAAAGTTCTGTTGCTGAAAGCTTCAAGATGCAGCTAAGTGCTTTTTATAAAGGGGGTTGTAAGGAACAGAGGAGCCAAGATTCGGGTTCCTTTCCAGCAGTGTCTCGTTAGTGCGGTCCTCACACTCATTGAAAAGGTCAGCCACAGGATGAATCCCCACCTCCTTCTCCAAAGATGCCATATGCCTGAATCATGTTTTCCTACATGAAATATATAATCCTTAGGGGATTCCAGCTGGTATCAGACAGCAGTGAGTTCTCTTAACCACTGTGATAACCTTCAGTTACTGAAGTAGCACAATGTGCAAAGGCTTTGCCCAGTAGCGAGGCAGTTCTGGCTGTGTAAGAGTTTTAACCACTTGCATTGTTTCTTTCCTATGTGGGCAGAAGCAAGTTTACTCTGATCCAGATGAAAACAAAGAACAACAGATTGTAAAGCAATGAACTCTTGACCTGCAAGTGGGATCATCTAGGTTGATGTTCCCATAGCTCTTGATAGCAAATCCACAGTATTTTAGCTGCTGAGGCCTCAAGGGAGCTTAGACGGGGCTGTGTCAGGGCTGGTTCTCAGGAAACTGGCATTTTCTTCCCAGCACTTCCACTAGCCTGGGGACCGTGAAAAAGTAACCCTCTGTCCCTGAGTCCTGTTCATTTCCTTCTTTATAAAGCCATGGATAAGGGGCCAAAGGCTCTGCCATCTCTAGATGCCATATCCCATGTAAGAGCAGGCTATGATATTTGATTTCTTGTCTTAGAAAGCCCAGAGGGCTTTGCTGTGTAGTTTTACCATCAAAACCATCACCTCTGTTTGAGCTAGACTTGTACACTGAGTCTTGCTGTGGGACACAGACTAGGCATGAGGCAAGCTTCTCGTCCAAGATCAGTAACCATGACTGAAGCCCTTGCTGGATGAGATGACCCTGGCAAAATTTGTTCCCTTCTTGGGTTTTGATCTGTGGTTTGGGGTTTGGGCAGAGGAGCCCACAAGGTGTTCAAATGTTTAAGTGGTTAGTGATGGTTAGGAGTATCAAAACTTGTTGAGCAGAGGGGGTTGGTTCAGGATTTGTGGTGGCCAGTTCCTTCAGCTGAATGTGGAGCTCCACAGTGGGTTTAAGCTAAGTTTCACCTGCAGAAGCAGGAAGCTTTTTGAACAGGGTGTTGCATGCTCTCCTGCAGACTAGGGGCCCACAGAGAAGGCATGTGCTGCAAACGCATCTGCAGACATGCCTCATCTTGGCAAGACTCTGCCTGTTTCTGTATCGTTGCTGCTGAGGATTAGTAACTGAAACCGAATTTTGCATTCCTCTCCCTCCCTCTCCTGTTCACCTTGGCCTGTTGCCTGACATGAGCATGGTGCAAGCAATACTACCTTAGTATGCCCTTAATAACTTTGCCTTGCCATTCTTGCAGGTAAAATTTTAAGCAGGAATAGAGGAAGGTGTCCTGGTCCTGTGCAGGGTGGGGAGTCCCACTATAGCACAGAGGTTCAGTGTGCAGCTGTGGAGAGAAGCACCAATAGAGCTGGTGCCTGTGTGGGTAGGACTCACACAGGAATGTTTGGCGTGCAATGAATGTGCTTTCTGCACTATTTGCATCTCGCCCCTGCTTCAAGTTTTCATTGTGTTGGAGCCTGCCTACTGCAACAACTCCAACTCCTGCAGCCTTTACCAGCTATGACCTCTCTAATCTCTGCTAGGTAGCCTCCGAAGCACTCTCCATCAGACATGTGGTTATGTACTGCCTTGGGCTGGCCGAAGGATGGAGTGCTGGGGTGCTCTCCAGGGAGCTCTGGTTCATTTGGGTGCTGCACAGAGGAGACTGAGAGCACTGTCTTGTGGCAGGAGCACAGGGGCTGATGCTCAGAGGGACTGTAAGCAGTGTGATCCAGTCTGAATTGTGAGTCTCTTGCTCTTGTGCTTTCACTACAAAACTAAAGGGCCGAAAGTGACAGACAAGTTAATACTATAGCCCAAGAAAATATAGCATAGCAGGTCCCAACAGAGCTGCTGCAAATTCTGTCTTCTTCTGAGCAGTTTTCAAAATCAGAAGACTCCCAGGTCTGCTCTCCAGAGGGTTCAGTTCTTGCACTTATAATATAACCTGCAGTCCCATCTAGCCACCTGTTTATTTAAAGCACTAACTTAAGGCCGGTACTTTGTTCCACTCTGCTGCCAGGTAGTGTGGCTAAAATCACTGCTGCTTTTGTTTGTGAGAAGAAAACATTCAGTTCAGCGTCCTTGCTGTTGTACACCAGTGCTATGCTGTGAACTCTAAGGGCAGAAGCTGTGTCCTGTACTCATGCCAGTGATGGGATCCTGGGACTGGTGATTGTGTTTTTGCCATCTGAATCTTTCCCCGGGCAGTACTGGCTGAGAAGCAACATATGTGGAATATATGATATTACATTTATGCCTAGAAGCAGTTGCAATAGGTAATTCAGTAGCAAGGCCAAGGCCTGAAAGGAGCATGGAGAAAGACCTGCTCGCCCTTCCCTCACACAGCCAACACGTGTGATTCTTCATGGGCTAAATCCCTGCAGGGATAGAAGTACATTAGGTCATGCCCAAGGTTTGTCTGACCAGCTGTGGACAATCTGGGCTCACTTTACAGACGGTGCAGAGACACATCTGGAAGATGCCATCTCATCTTTGCCTGGCCATGTAGGAAGATGCAATTCACACCCTTGCAGTGCCTGCTACTCTGCTTTGGCTGTTGGGATGACTGAGCTCCATGTGGGCATCTCCACTGCTGATCCGAGTGGCATGCAAGGCCAGGGAGCCATTGGAAACTCACCTTCATCTATTGGGTCCAGCCAAACCCTTAATGCAGAACATCTCACTCCTCCTCCCACTCCTTGGTTCCAAAACACAGTGCTGTTACTGGAGACAAGCAGTCCTGGGTGCGGCTGCTATCTTACCTCTTGATTAAAGCTTCTGGATCCTGCCAGCAGGTTTAGCTTTCTCAATTACTATGGCTTTCTCATTGTCTCTTCTGAGATGATGAAAGCCTACTGAGTCTGTACCTCTAATTTTGTTCTCACTCATCAATCTTTTGTCAATGCAGACCGTCAATAGTTGGCTCACACCTTGTTTTCAGGCAGTACCTAGTATGGCGAGCTCTCAGCACTGACTGAATTGCACCACACTTTGAAAAAATAAAATATAACAAATCATAAAAAGTTAGTAATAATATTGACAAGGAAAGCATGGAAGTAGGTACCTTGCCTGTCCAAAGCAGGTTAAAGGCATTGAAGAATTGTTGTGGGTCTGACCAACTGACAATGTGTGAAACAAAGGCCATTCCATTTGAAACATCAGTTCTTTTATTGTAGTTGTTACTGTGTTAAAAAAGCACCTCTTGATTTAAAGGATGAAAGTGTCGGGGCTTTCAATGTATCTCCAAATGACTCTTTCTGATAGTCAGTCATTTGCACTGTTAAAAACATTGCCTTCTACTGTTAATCTAAAGCTATCCCACTTTAGCTGTCAAGCACAAGAATGTCATTGTGCTTGTTTCTAACAGCTTGAAGATTAGCAAAGATCTTTTGAGCTTCAAACTTAAGTAATAAAGTAACAAAAGGTGTAGCCTCTGGATTTTATTACTTTTATTCAGTATTTATGCAATGCATTTGTACTTAATGGTTTACAAGTTCCCTGTCACCATGCAAGCTTTTTGTACAAGTGAAGAACCAGTCACTGTCCTAACAATGTTATCACCCAGAGAGCAGCATGTTTGGGTTCATCACCATTCCCAGTCATCACCCACTTCCTCTGACTGCACCACAAACTCCTCTCTGATTTTATGTTTTAAACCTCCCCATCTTTTTCTATTCTGATTTCAACTGTGACACCACTTTGAGGCATCCACTGACTGCTCTGATTGGAGACTGCGAGTGTGGCCATGAGGAAAGGCAAGTGAGGAAGCTGAGGAGCCAGATCAGCATCCCTGCCTGTTTGAGGTAGGTAGTGGCCTCTCGCTGGCCCACCCTTGTTTGTGAGCATCATGGAAGAAGGTGAGCACAAAGAAGCACCATTGGTAGTGGGCCATTCTCCACCAGCACAGTAGGAAGCATGGGGAGGATGTGAAGACATCTGTGCAAACACCTGACAACTAGGCAGCAGAGACTGACATCAAGACCTGGTTTAAGGTGGGAATCAAAATCCCAACAGCATGTCTTCCCCAAATAATTTATTTTCCTTCTGCCCTGCCCCCCCCCACCTTTGAATCTCTTCATTTTAACAAGAAAATTCTTTCAGTCCTGCTTTTCTCCCTAGCTCAGCACCAGGCTCCTTTCCCAGACCAACTTTTTAAGCTAATTTTAAAAAGACTGTTTCCCCATGAGACTGTGAGGAGTCAGATGTGCTCCTGACATGCTATTGCTTGTCTGCTGGCACTGCCATGCTCCAAGCCCAATCTTTGGTATCTCCACTGAATCAAATGGTGTTTCTCTAGTGGGACTGCTTGCCCTTGGAGACGCTTTCTTCTTCCTTTCCTTCAGAATGGGACAGTCACATAAAGCACCAGGATCCCACCCAGAGATCATGGCAGGAGATAGGAAATCTGTCTTGGAAAAATATTTGGAGTCAAGAATGTTTTGAAAGACTAGACTAGAGAGGTCAGGCATGTGAGGAGAAAGCCTTGCTATTTGTAGCAAATCCAGTGTCAGCTGTGTGAACAGAGAGACAGGACTGGAGGCACAGTGTGGGAAAGCAGGCAAACAAGCCTGGCAGCTTCTTCATGGCTACAGGCTTTGGATGCTGGCATGCTTTTCAGGTTTGTTTTGCAGGGAGGTATTATTTTCGTTGAAACATTGGTCTTGGTGCTTGAGACCCTTGGGAAGAGGAGGACTGGTCATCTGTCAATGACCAATCTGTCAAAAAGAGGAGGACTTGTCAATGAATATGGATTAAAATCTCATTTCATTCTCCTTTCACCCCTCTTCCTCCTCATGTTTTCTCCTAATTTTCTTATCACAGAAAGAGACAGCTTTCCTCAGCCTGCTCTCATCTCCTCATTTGACCCATCACAATCTGTTTCCTGGGATTCCTCACACCTATTTCTATTCATTTTCCTTCTTAACCTTTCCTTTGTACCCAGGTTTTAAGAAATAGAGATTCCCTTCAACTCTAATTTTTGCCCAATACCCTCCTTTTCCTCCTGGTCAACACCATTTTCTGGATCCTTATCTCTTCCTGCCCTTCCCTCTCTCCAACCTCTCTGTCTTTATTTTCCCCATCACACTTTATCTCTGGTATGCCTTGCAAAATCTGTCCATATAGTCTATTGCCTACAGCCTCTACTGTCATCCCACACACCTCTGCCTTGCCGCCAAGTCATCAGTTTTCTTACGTGTCCCTGTGACCACGTTACTTGTCTCGGCATCTTCCTTGGGCTCCCTCTGATTCATTACATCAAACATCAGGTGCTTGCTTGCACTGCTGGCATCACTGTGTTTGTTGCACTCTCAGCCTTTGGTGGGTTTGGAGGAAGCAGCCCCAGCTCCTCCGAGGCCACACTGCTGTCACCAGCTAACTTCCAACCCAATGTGCGTTTTTCAGAGCCCTTCTGCTCACATCAACAGCCTCAGGGATGTTTTGGATCTGATCTTAATAGTCCCTTTGGCATCGGTCTGTATAGGCATCATTCCCTGTCATGCCTATAAAAGTGTGTGATAGCAGATAAGCTACTGCAGCACTGAGTCGTCAAAACCTCTGACCAGCTCCATCTCACTGTGTTTGACTCCTCTACCTGTCTGTGACCCTTTGAGAGTGTGATCTTCCCAGGGCAGCCTTTATCTTCTGAGCATCATGCGTGCCACACCATGATGACGGCACTAGCCTCTTTAGTAATATTGCTGCTAGCAAAAATAGAAAAAAATACACAGCTCTACATTGAAGGGTCACAACACCTATCCCAAATTAGAGAGAAACTGGAGAGGTGCCTCACTTGGTGAGAAAATGGGATTGGGAGTAGAGGAATGGAACTCCATGCTGGCTTTCACATCAATGGTCTTCATGGGAGATGACAGTCTGAGTGTCTTGCTCTTCAGACTGAGTCAAGGGTTACTGGTAAATACAGAGCTAAATAGGCAGGCAGCCTCTCATCCTCAAAGAAAAGAGCTGCTCAGAGTTCCTAAAAAGAAGGTAAGAAACCCATAATGGTCAGAAGACATCTTGGGTCTTGCTGCATCTGATGAGACAGAGGTGCTGCTAGGAGGCAGGACATTATGCATAGGTCCAGGACAGAGGCAGGATGTTTCCTGGTGGAAGTGATGAATCTGCTTAGCACGCTGGCTGCTGTGATACCTGTTTTGAGACACCTGATGCTGCCTTTTTCTTGGATTGGGACCAGGCATATCCTGGGGTGATGCGTGTCTGTCTTGGAGTGTGGTATTTAAAAGCATTCCTGGGCCTAGGTTTGCCTAGGGAGCAGAGCTTACCATGCTTGTGAAAGTATTTTCTTCTGCTGCCCAGGAAATTGCAAGCTTGGGGTCAGAAAAACACCTAATAGATAAGGCTTAGCTTCAGTTCTTGATTTCCCAGGAGCCTTTTTACATTCAGGAAAATGAAATGTTAAGCCTGTCTTTTGGAGCTGCTGTCTTCGGGTCAGGCTGTGTCCGTACTTTCATTTCCATCATCTTTCCTGAACATGACTAACTCTTTCTGTCAGGGCTGGGTGACCAGCCATCTGCCTGGACTGAAACCAAGCCCAGTTAGTACATTTCCTGTTGTTTCCCATCCTGCCCAGCTCAACTCTGTCTCCCCCAGCTGATAACGCCACACCAAAAGGTGGTGATGTATTATTTCCCTGCCTTAATACTTCTGGAAGACATCCTTGAGTAGAGGAATGAGTCTATTAGAGTCCAGTCTATTTTTAGCACTTTTACAGGCTCCTTCTCTGACCTTGGAGAGGCAATTTAACCACCCACTGTCTTATTTTGTCACTGGAAATGTAGACTACTCCAGATGCAAAGCACTTGTGGGTTGGTAGCGCTTGGAGGTTTCTGCTTGGAAATCACATTATAAAAGGGACCTTTGTCTTCTTGGTACCCAGGATTTTTTGTTGGCGACACAGCTGTGTGTTCCACTTGTGTGTGGAAAATGCACATTTTCTTGACTCTGCAGGACTGCTCTGTAGTCTTCTTTACATTCCCAGTATTCTGAAAACATGAATTTTCCTAGTCACTGAAGGAACACAGCCTTGTGCCCATCAGCAGCCGAGGTATCATAAGCAGCTGTTCACTGGACAGATGGTCACTCTGCTGATCACAAACTCAGGTTTGTGATCAGGTAGATTTTATTTTATATTATTTTTGTCTAGTTCTACAGTTTCGGTCAAAATATTCCGTTTGGGTTTGATCTGGGGTATGTGATCTGAGGGTCTTCATCCTGCTTCTTGTTAATATTTTCTGAGGGAAGGTCTGCCAAGGTGCGGTGATGCTGGAGCATTTGGATGCCCCGTACATCTCCAGGAGAGACAGGAAGATAATGGCTTTCCCAGGCACCTTAGCAGCACATTGGTAGCAGCAATAATCACAGAACCAGAGAATCACAGAATGTCAGGGGTTGGAAGGGGTTGGAAGGGACCTCCGAAGATCATCGAGTCCAATCCCCCTGCCAGAGATAATGATGAGAGACACCCCAGAAAGGGGGACAGTAGGTTCCCAGCAGTTCCAATATTCTGCCACCTCTCTTCTTCTTCTACCTCTCCCTTCCTCCCCCTCTGCTTTGGCCAGGCTGGAGAGGCCAGCCAACACCTTCTGCAGAGTGGTGAATCTGACTTTGCAGCATTCCCCCGGCAGCCCCGGGAAGATTTCTGGCTGTGTCAGCCAAAATTCCTGCCGGGGACTCTGCTGCAATGCAGCACACCACACCCCCGCCGGCGGTGAGCCCCAGCCTGGACAGCCGGGGCTGCTCGGCTCTAGCCCTGAGCTGCCATCGGCTCGCCTCCTCCTCCTCGCAGTGAGCGCCGATGA
>VWZY01004389.1:331940-346598 GCA_013399075.1 Chloroceryle aenea
GGCAGTCCCTGCCGCAGGCAGCTGGCGTCCGCAGCGTGTGTCAGCGCAGCCTGGCACACGTTCGGTTTCACAACGCGCTGCCTCCAGAAAGCGCCGGCTCCTTGAAGGGATCGGCTGCGGTTTCGCATTTCATTTCCCTCGCACGCTACGCCCGAATTCCAGACGCTTTCTGGCTTCGCTGCTGCATGGACTCAGAGCGCAGGTCCTTTGCCGTAGCCAGCGGAGGCAGACGGGGCTTCCCTCAGCTCCAGGGAGTGGACCATGAAGACGTCAGTTGTATTTTTGCTTTGCATCTCGGTTTTCCCAGGCTTTTCCCAGGGCAGAGTTGTTGGAGATGATGAAAGTGGGTTTGCCGAGTGTAATGTGTTCTTCCCTGGACAAGTCCCACCCGAAGGATTTGCGGAGCCGTTCCACGTGAAAATCTGTCAGCAGTACAACAAAGAGCCACGCTTTGCAACCCTCTACAGTACTAAGGACAAAATTCCTCTCTATTCAGCTTTTAAGTATACAAAGCCAGCCCAAAATGAGGAGGAGACCTGGCTGGTGGAACCGCAGGTAAGTCAGCTTTTTCTTTGCTGTAAAGCAGCTGTGCCTGGAGAACATTTCCTCTGGGGCGAAGCTGGCGATAGGACTTTGCAAAGGAGGCAGGAGCTCTGCTTGTTGAACTTCTTTCGATATTGAATTAACACAAGCAGATCTTATTTTTGTGCATGCCACTCAGCAAACAAATAGTTCCTTGTTCCAAGGGGGCTTTTAAAGAAAGGTGGGAGGGGAGAGGAAAGGCATCTCTGAGACCAGCTGGCGTGCCTATCTTGCCAGGCCAGCTATCTTGGGCAGGCAGACTGCCGGTGGGTTGCAGGCTCAAGCTGAAGTTTGTTCCATTGCCAGCGTGATCGCAGTGTTGATACGAGCTCTTCAGCTTCGCTGCGCAGGGAGAAAACATCCCTTTGCGGTTCACCAAGTCGACTCTGCAGCTTTTTGGTGTGTTCTATTGCAGACTCAGGTAGGAAAAGTGAGTCGCTGTGTCCTGGAGCGTGGCAGGCTTCAGCCAGGTCAGGAGTGTGCTGGACAAAAGGAATTGCCCAGCGCCTCAGTGGTTTTTGTCTCTGCTGACTTGGCATGTTTAAGCAAGTCCTTCAGGCAACGGTTAGGTTTAAAGAAAATCCTAAAAAATTGTTGGTGCCCAAAGAGAGTATGTACACTTTACCTCTATTTTTTTGTCATGTTTTAGGCTTTTCAGCAGGGATCATGGGGGATGTTGTAGCAAACATCAAGCTACCCCATCTATTCAGCTCGGGAAAGACTGGCAGTGTGCAAGGGTGCTTCCTCAGGGCAGGAATGGCAGCAGTATTAGAGCAGCATGTTGGGAGTGGGTCCCTCAGGTGCTGGATATAGCCAGAATCAAAGCTCACTCCTGTCCCAGGAGAATAGCTGCTGTTCTCACTTTCCTCATGTGGAGTGATGAGGAAGGCCACAAGGTCACAGTCAGTGAAGACAGGTGATATTCCTGTCTTCACCTTGGACTTTCTTCCTGCTTTCTGGGCTTGGTTTTGAGTTACAGAAGTTCCCAAGGGCCTTTTGATCTGCTCTCCTTCCACTTCACAGATGGCTGTGGGATGTGTCTGCTTGATCTTTTAAAACAGAGGGAAGCCTTTTTGCAGACTGACGTGGATTTAAGCAAGGATGATGAATTTTTAAAGCACAAAGTGGACCTAGGAAAGCAAAAATCTTTGGTCAGTGCCATGGAGACAGTGAGGCGAAGTGGCAGAAAGGAGATCCTTTCCCATTCACCTTGGTCACTGACACCCTTCATCACCTGTAGACACCATATCTCCTCCTGCTCCGTGTGGTCTGACTCACCAGACCTGCCCAGGCAGGCTTGAAAACTGTTCCTACCATGGAACAGTGGGCAGCCTTGCCACAGCGGCTCTGCTTCTCCAGAACCTCTCTCCAGCTGGGTCTCCTGCCCTCCCTGCTCCATCCCTCTTCGCCCCTTACCTGTCATTGTTCCCGCCAGCACTCCAGAGCCCAAAACCTTGTGTTCCCTAACACCAAAACCTACTGCAGCACCAGAAATAATTGTCCTGACACTACTTCTAGTTGCTCTGGCTTCTCCAGAGCATGCTCATGGGTTCCTGTGGGTTTGTTTAATTAGTTTCCAGCTGCCAATCCCCATTTCAGCAATGGGTCCCCTTCACCTGTTGCTGAAATGCAGGTTTTGCAGAGATGGGAGGTGGCAGCTTTGCAATTCACTGGATGAACCTCAGCCTGAGACAGTAAAGCCCTAGAAAAAAAATTGTCTGAAGAATCTGTAGGACTACAAAAATTACTTGTAACTCAAGAAAGCACTTACCTCATGGAGGAGAAATTGGGGAAGAGGTTTCACAGCCATTCTGTGTGCTTTTATCAAGGCTAGGTGAGATGGGTAGGAAAGGTCACATGGCTGCTGAAGGCAACCCTTTAGCAACACGTGCTCTGCAGCATATCCTCATGAGGTTTTATCGCCTGTTTTTGTGTAATTTCCTTGTCAGGACAGGGATAGCTGCCTATGAGCAGGTTCAGCTGCACCATGGCAGGTGCTTATGCCCATGTACATGCACATGAAGATGAAGAGTCTAAGCAAGCAGAAAGAAATCATTATAAAAATGCTCTCTGACCTCAGTGTTGTCACGTGCTCTTTTTTGTGGTAGTGACGTAAGTGGTGAGGGCACCATCTCACTCCCTGCATGCCTACCTCCTCAGGAATGTCTGCCTAAGAAACAAATGCCGAATGTAGCACAAAGGCAGGAATTGGATGAGAAGAGCGAGGAATGTCAGTGCCACCCACTGCAGATTGGCAGCTGGAAACAGCGAATTAATTCAGCAATTAGTGAAAAATTAGAGAGCAGGCAGGGTAGGGTGATGAGCAGGGTACTGATCGGGCTCCTCAGGCTCAGGTCTGCAAACCTGCTCTGCCACAGATTTCCTAGGGGTTGAAGGCAAGTCACTTAGGTGGCTTTCACCTCATCTCATTTTCATTATCGGAAAACCTATGCTTTTGATTCATTTGAGAGCTGAGAGGCAAACTCTGGAGTTGCTTTTTCTGTCCTGTTTTTTCTGGCATGAGGGGCTGGATGAATCACCTTGTGTTTTCATTTGGTTGATGACTACCAGAAGCCAGATGGCCAATATGGGGTTTGCATAGTTCAGCTATAGCTACCTCTGAGCTACTCTTGGCATCTGTCTTGGTGGACAGTCATGAGAAACAGGTACTTCCAGAGCCAATTGTGAACATCCTACAACACAAACCTTGGCATAAATTGCACTGTGCCTCCTCCCTGGGACCTGTACGAAGGGTAGATGAAATACCTCGGCTGCAATCAGAGGTGTAAGCACGCCTGAGGAGACAGTGAGTGCTGTGGTACTACGGTGTGGAAGGTGGGAGGTAACAGTGTCCTACACTGCTCAATGACCAAACCTGATGGAAGCTGCCTGCTGTAATAGCTGTGTTTCCACACTTTTAATCCCCCTCTGCTGCCATCCCTTCTGTGAAACTGCAACCCCCGCTTTATGAACCATGTCAATATTGTTGGGTACTCAGATCTGTACAGGTGTTCAGTTGCATAATTTATTACTAAGCCCCCATCTGATGAATGAGATGTTTACCTGTCTGCTTGGGTCTTGCCCTTAGCTATTCCAGATTATTTGGACAAGTGGCTTCATGGCTGACTCCGTGAATGCAGACGTGCTTCGGGAGGAACACAAACCAAAAGCTTTTTGAAGCAGGGAGGGGAGGTAGCTTGCAATGCAGATTAGATGCAGTGCTGGAGACAGCTTGCCTTTGGGGCTGAGCTGGAGGAGGCATTAAAATCTCAGTTACACAAGAGTTATTACAAACCATAATATGAGTTATTCTAAGCATAGCTCAGTGATGTCAGAGCCTTACGCATGAACAGCGCACGGCCGCATTTTTATCATGTTCTTTTTTAATTATACCTAAACAGTCCCAGTGGTATGTGCAACAGCCTGCAGTTGAACAGGTAGCCGGAGACATATTTTCTGAATAGGCACCTCAAAGTTTGCATGCATCAGCTCATTAGGAGAGAAAATGAATTTTATACCATCTGCTTCATCTAGGCTGGGAATCTGCCAGGATGCAGAGATGACCCATCTCAGGTCTATGTGTCTTCGTGGTACAGCACCTCAGTCTTCCTCCACCATTTCCCTTCATTTGTTGAGAAGGATGTACAGTCCTGGAGCAGGAAAGGGGCTGTGGCACTGTCGTGGGAGCGAGAAGGAATAAGCGTCTGTGCAAGGGTGTCAGGCTCAAAAGGGCCATAGCATGGCCAGCAGTTCCCAGGCACAGCCTCGCAGCTGTGCCTGCTCCCCCCTCACCTGCACTAGGGGATTAAACGCACTGGGTGCATCCCTTGTCCCATGGCACAACACAGTCACCTCATCAGAAGAGGGAGAATGATATGGGGGTTGGGGGGCAAGAAAGGACAGTGATTTTGTGGAATGCAGAATTTCTGACCTCATCAGCCAGCTGCAGCCCATGAGTTTGGGGTGTCTGAGTGAGATGGGCAGAATAAGGCAGAAGAAGCACAGGATAGGTTTTTTTAAAGTGGTGTATTCAGAAGAAGCTATGACTTGCACATCAGCACGTAGGACTCACGTGATCCTTCCAGTCCTGAAGCAAAAAGCGTCAGATGCTCCAAAATGAAGTGCAAGAAACCTCCTAGCAGGAGATGGGTGGATTGCAGCCCTCTGTAATGGCCTGTGTTGGCACTGTGACCAACCAGCCTTGGTGCAGAGGCAGCCCTGAGCCCAGACTGCAGGGGCCTGGCCACAGCTCAGTCCTGCGGCGAGGATGATAGATAGCTGCTGACAGTTGCTGGCACTGGCCCTGTCACCCTCACTCTCGGACAGGCTGGCGCAGAACTGCGAGGAGGTGATGTGGCACTAAGAGGATGAAAAGTCTGGGTCAGGTTGCAAGGACATAGTTGGACATCTGTCCAAGTGCATTCCAGGATGGCTGAGGGACAAGGAAGGTTGACTGGGGAGTGATTCAAGGTAGACTACGAACTGTCTGCGATAAATGCCTCCAAAGTATGTATTATATAGTTCAGTAAACAGTCTGTAGTCTGGGAACAAAGACAGCAGATTTAATTGGGCCACTGCAGTGCTGGGAGCTGAGCACCACAGTCTCTGAAACAGAGACTACTGGAGACAGTGACCAGCATGCTCACCTTCTAATTTGGGGAAGTAAACAACAACCTGGTGCACCCCCCAGTGTGGCTGCAGGCATTGTCAATAAGAGTAACTAAGGAGCAGACAGAGCTGCAGCCATCCAAGAAAGAACTGAGCACGCCATGGCATTTGGTGCTCCTGCCCCCACTGCTTGTTACCTCCCCATGCGTGACTCTGTGCATGACTCCAGGATGAATTCCCACTGCAGCAATTGATGCCTCTGGCTCTGTGGCATGGGAATGGCAGACATGAGCAGGTAGCACAGATTCCATCAAGTGCCTGTGGTGATGGTGTCCTCGCCCATGTTACACTGGTAGGTGTGCGATCATTAAGGATGAGGTTTAGCCTGTTAATGACATGAGGTCATGAGGTTCAGACTGCTAATGACAAGCCCCGAGAGAGCCCTAGGAGCTCAGTGCCATGTCTGCGTTCAAGGAAGGGAAGTTCAGGTCACCTGCCATGGTGCCTGGCTACATTCTGGCTTCTTACACAATCAGTTATGAGGAGTAAATGCCTTCTCTAGGCATCTTGAATAGCATGGGTTTGGCTTTTTCTTCATGGCTTGGATTTGATAGTTCAGAGGGACTGAATTAAGGTGCCATAGTAGATGCTTAATGAAGTGGAGGTACGACAACTGTAGAAGGGGAAAACATGACCCTAAATCAAGCCATCTATTGGTCTTAAAAACATCTTCTGTAAAGAAAACCACAAGTCAGCAGCTTGACACAGGACAGCTGCTGAGATTCTGGAGGCTGTGTTGTGCTGTGGACCAGACTAGATAGCTGCAACCATCCATTGAAGCCTAAATCTTTGTTTGGCAGGGCAGCTAAGTAGTGCATACACTCCTCTGAAGTGCTGCAAAGAAAAAAAGGGGGGAGTGCAGGATGTGGTCCAAGGCACAGCATGTAGTAGTAGTCATAATGGAAAATACACTTCAAGGCGTATTTTACACATTGCTTTCTAGGAAGGCAAATTAAATCCAGTAACTCTTCTCTTTACTATTTCAGATAGATGATCCAGAAAATGACCTGCATGAGATGGTGCCTGAAGCCGATATCGTTGGCACTGTGGCCAACCTTGGTGCAAATCAAGCCCTGACCTCAGACTACTTGGGCTCTGGTTATGAGAGAGGACTGCTCAATCCCAGCTCGCTCCATGAGGAGGATTTCCAGATGGCCACTTATACGCTCACGAACGCCGTCCCTGTGAGCCCATCTCTGAGCAAAAGCTGGCATGGAGACATCAGAAGGGTAGTGGAGCAAGCTCTGGTCCCTCACTGCTCCAAGAAGGATCATCTGTATCTCCTTGCAGGAGCAATTCCTTCCAGTGTACAAGTTAAAGGCAAGGTGTCAGTGCCAGAGACCCTGTGGTTGGCAGCTTGCTGTGATGCTCCGCAGGGATGGTCCCTGGGACTAGTAAAAAAAATAAATGATGAAAACAGCTTGGCAGATCTCACAGTGGGACAGCTGGAGAAGCAGCTCCTATCAGGAATTCACTTGTTCAAGGGCAACTGTGGGGAAGACCACCAAAGCCAGGAGAAAACAGAAGCAATACTGCAAGCTGTCAGTCAGATCCGCTCTGGAGAGCAAGTGGGAGCAAGTGACAACCAGGAGCCCAGCGGCCTGGTGAGAAAAGTGGCTGGCATCATCGCTACCCCTTTCATCAAGCTTCTGGAACTCCTCATCTACTTGTTTGTGGAGCTGGTGAAATTTGTGTTTTATTTTCTGTGGCTCGTTATCAAGCGGGTTGCTGGTACTCTTCTGGATGGAGTCTACAGCCTGTGGAATGGGGTGGTGTCCTACCTTAAAGCCATCAGCATGGTGCTCATCAGCATCCCCTGTGATGTGGGGAGAGTCATTGTCAACATCTTCCTGGGCTTCCTGCAAATTGTTCAAGATGTGGTGTCCCTCACCTACAGTATCTTGCGCATCCCCATGGGCTTTGTCCTTCACCTCGCGGCTTTCCCTTACCACTCTATCTGTGCCATTCCCTCTGTCCTCAAAGACATGGCCGTTGGGATTGGAGGCACCTTCTCTCTGGTCATCGATGCCACAGCCGCAATTCTGCATGGCTTTTATTACCTGGCTGGTCACATAGTCAAACGGTTTGTCCCTAAAGGCTCCTCTGATGACTGATAGGGAAGGAAACCAAGGCTACAAAGACATGGATTGAAGGACTAGGGCAATGCTTTACGATATGTGGCCAAACACCATCAATTTTGTTCTGGTATTTATTGTAGTGACGTTAACAATGATGACCCAACTGGGGAGTAACAGGGAGGGCTGAGGTAACATCACGGGGGGCCACCACCATTGTAATTCAAGTTCTGTCTGTTGTAAAGTGTTCAGGTTTTATTGGTGCAGGCCACAAAGGTTCTGTGATTTGCAGATGTCAAGATGCTTCCTCTGGGAGATGCACGCTAAATGTGGTACGAGGTTATTTCTTTCTTGCTATGATAACACTGAGACCCTCACACCAGCAGTGAGCTCTGCAGAAGCCCATCTCTGCCAGGGTGGAGGTGATGGTCAGAGGAGGATTTTAGTTACGCGGAGTATTCTAGGACCTGAAGAAAGGTGAAGGAGATGAGAGTGCAAAGGTTTGGGGCTGGAAATAGCGCCAAGTGGGGTGCAATGGGAGCAAGGTCCTGCTGTTGGTTGCACTGCTCATTGCACTAGGGTCCCACTGGTGGAGGGGATGTGACTGGGTGTATCTCATAGTCCTCAGGCCTTTCCAGACAGCTGAAATCATGTGGATCTTTCTGTGAGGGAAGACCCACTGCCTGTTCTTTCAAATGGTGGGAAAAAAATAATATTTTCCTTTAGCCATAGCAAGGTCATCTTTCCCCAACCCTTCCTTGCTTTCTGGTAACCACTGAAGGCCTAAGCCTTGATACTTCAAGACATGGCATTCCCTAAAGGTCTAAGCCCCTGAATGTCTCAGCCGTTGTGCCTACTCTGAAGCCCAGCAGACCTCTTTGGCTTTGAAACAGCTGCCAGCCTGCCCTCCCTCCCTTGGGAGCTGACACCTCCCCAGGCACACAGAGGTATTTATGTTCCTGAGGTCTACATGAGATGATGCCCAGGTTGGTGATGGGTAACACCACAGNTCACAGGGGGTGATTTGGTGTTTTCAAAGTTCTTACCTAGAGGTAGAGTCAGACCAGGGCAGGACACAGCCCCAGGCAGGGCAGGTGAGTCCCCTCAGTGCTGGTCTGGGAGTGAAGATGGCCTAAGGGACTTGAAGGAAGGTAGTCCTGCAACTGGAAGAGAAAAGGCAGAGGGAATATGATACTCATGATGAGGTGCTTGCACTTGGAGGTCCTGATAGCACTCAGGGAAGAGGCCTCTGCCACCTGCAAGAGGAAGAGAGGTCCACATGGCTATCACTGCTGCAGGAACCAGCATGGCCAAGCTGAACCTGAGCCCTAATACTTTTGCTGGGCATTTGTGTGCTGGGCATTTCCCCCCTTTGCTGATTTGGGTAACCTTGAGGAGGGAAAACGTGGTTGCCTTGCCACTTTCTCCCATGAGGACTATGGGCTGGCAGGTGGGAGGAGAGGCAGGGGGAGTATCTGGGATGCAGCACTCATTTTGCAGTGTAAATGCCCACTTGGTAAGCCCATGTATAGACATGTTTATATTGGAGGAGGACCCAAAACCTCTTCTGTTCTGCTTATCCTTTCTGCTCTCTCTTTACCCCTTCTCCCCATTGGCATGAGCAAAGAACCCCCACATCTGGAACATCAGAGACAGGGCCTTTGTGGGGGCTTTGTAGGTGTTGCAGCTGGACAAGGGGCACAGGGACACTCCCTGCTGCTGAAGGAGGGCACAGGGGTGCTGCCCTTCCCAGGAGTTGGCTCACTGAAGGGCTTTGGATCTCTTGGTGCAGTTGCCTGCAAGAGGGAGGCTCTCGGTCTCAGCAGCATTTGCTCTGAGTGGACTCCGAGAGGTATTAGGGGGTCCTACATGGATGGATTCTTCACCTCCACATCTGTCCCTCCCTCCAGTGCAAGGTTGGTTGTGGACCCCTGGTCTACCATAGCATCTCATAAGGAGTCCCAGTGGTGTGTAAGCTGGTGCTGCCATCCCTGTGG
This sequence comes from Chloroceryle aenea, assembly GCA_013399075.1. Taxonomy (NCBI): domain Eukaryota; kingdom Metazoa; phylum Chordata; class Aves; order Coraciiformes; family Cerylidae; genus Chloroceryle; species Chloroceryle aenea. Next base: position 341,263 of record VWZY01004389.1, read on the forward strand.
GGGACTCAGCAGTGCTGTGTTGGTGGTGGCCAATCCTGGTTTGGAGAAGACACTATTACTCAACACAGCAGCTTTGTCTTTGCTTCACACTGCCTGCAGCAAGGCTGAGCTGGAAGGAGATGGATTCAGAAGGTAAAGGAGATTTGGCTGGTTCATGGTGATGACAGAAGGTTGTTTCCATAGTTCAGGGGCTACATTCAACAGAACCAGCTGTGCATGCACATCCCAGACCGACATACTCTGACCAGGTGGCACCCCATTTGACAGTGGTGCTAATGGCCTTGTTGGGGATGCCAATGATGGGGATGAAGTGGGGTGGAGGTGGGACTAGTGTGAAGAGAGGATAACTCCTTGTTTCACCCCTTGCAGGCCATGACTGGTTTGTGGAGAAAGAGAGGCTGTCCACAAGCAGTGCTGGCTTTGTTCAAAAGGAAAGGCAGCTTTTGTGTGCCAATTCGGGTATAGTTGAGTGAAGTCAGTTGTCTTTTACAAGTCCCTTCTTCACCTTGGAGCTGTTGGTTTGGGGATTTCAGGTGAAAGGGGCAAGGTCCAGGTTGCTGCTCCCAGCAGGCAGACAGCAGATTGCAGATGCTCTCCAAACCAAACTTTACATCTCTGTCTACTCAAACGTGCATACCCTGCTGCAGAGTCAGATGTGGAACTGGTTTCCCATTCCCTCATGATACCATGTCCCAGCTCCAGCACTCTCCTTGGGCTACGTGGCAGCCATCAAGGCAGGAAAGCAGCCAGCTCAGGTTGCAGGGGATGCCAAAGTGGGATCCCCCCCAACCTAGGGGATCCAGGGTCCTCATCAGCCTCTGAACACACGAGTGGTGGCAGCAGCTCTCAAGTGCAGCCCAAGCACTGGGGGGGAGGTACATGCCTCCTGCAGCTGCCTCTCCTGCATTCTGCAGGACCTTATCTCTGACCCACTTTAGCTGTGTGGCACTGCAGAGTGGCCAGCAATGTACTTCTTAGGGGTCCTGCACCCAGAACAGCTTCCACACACCTTAACCCAGCAGCTCCTGCACCCTAACTCCACCAGTATCTTCAGAGCACACCCCCAGTTGCAGCTATGTGTGAGCTCATGTGCTGAGAGACAGCAAAGCTGAGGCACCCTGGGAGGTCTGCATTGCCATGTCTCCATCATTAACCAACATAGCCTGGGTCAGGCCAGCAGGTCTCCATGTTGCAACCACATCTTCTGACTGCAAGTGAACAGCCCTTGAAATCTAAAGGGCTGCAGCACAGTAGGATTTGGGCAGATGTGGAACAGTATTATGCAAATTGTCTTAACATGCTCAGATTTCAAATGCTAAGAACCGCAACTGGCATGAGACATTTTTCTTCTCTGCTGCGTGTCTGAGCAGGTGATGGGAGATCTGCCTTGAATGCTGAGCAATTACCACAGAACAAGAAACATCCTTCTAAAAACTGACTATTGTTTGAGATTATTCTTATCTGATTTATGGCATTTTAGGGCATGATTTATGGCTCTGAGCTTTATTTTATCCTTGGAAACATATGGCTTTAACAAAATAAAAGTTACTTTTCCACAGAAGACCTGCTATCACATTTCTGCCACAGTTCCAAACAAGATAATGTAACCTGGCTTGCCCTGACTAATCAAGAAAGCACCAGCAGCACAGTTGTTCTTTGTTATGGCTTGACATCAGATGTTAATGGCCCTTTTGTGCTTTTAAAACACCTTTCTTGTCTCAGAGTGATTTAAAAGAGTCATTTTGTTCAGCTGCAGAATATGGAGGTAGAAGCTGAGGGGCTGCAGGCAGTGAATTTAGCTCTGTGTGCCAGAATAGAGCGGGGCAGGGGATGCTTTATTCTTGTGAGATGCACTTGGGGTGCAGCACAATGGCCGGTTGTGATGCTGAAAAATCAAATCCCGGAAGGATGATTCTTCTCAGCTGACAGTGAGAAGCTCTCTCTTGTGCAATGCCATTGCCTTGGCTGGCTTTAGAAACAGGACAAGCACTCCCTAAAAGTGGCTATTTTCTCCACTGACACTACGGAGATCCCGGGATGGGTAAACCAGATGTTGGCATCTGTGTTTTTTTCAGGTACCTCTCTTTGAGTAGATGAACCCCTCCAGTGGAGTTTGCATTCCTCTCAGGTCTGCAGGAACTGGTGAGACACTGGCACAGGTTGCCCAGAGATACTGTGGATGCCCCATCATTGGAAGTGGTTGAGGTCAGGTTGGACAGGGCTATAAGAAACACAATATTGTGAAAGATGTCACTGCCCCTGCCAGATCACCTGACACAAGGGTCTCTGCACTCCCTAAGGTGACCCTTGTCTCTGCTGCATTCACCCTGGGGCAAAGCACCAGTAATGGCAGGGGGACTCGGCAACCCCAGGAGTATGACCCCTCAGTCACAGCCCTGGATCAAGTCCTCTGGGTCATACCTCTATTACCATTGCACTACTCACCTCTGCATGGAGCTCCATCACTAGCTCCATACCTCCCTCTGGCCAGGTAGCTGCTGCAGTTTGGCAGGGAACTGAGCCATGCTTGTTCACAGGTTATCTCTCCAGCATGTTCAGTGCCAGAAAATGGAAAAGATGGTGGAAAGTAAACACCAGTGTAGCTTGTTTGGCCAGGGAGGATTGTCTGGGAGCAAGGAGCATGAGGTGTGTCTGGGCTGCGTGTGTTAGTGAGGTTGTAATCCTGTGGGTTTGGCATGGAATAAGTTCTCTTGTCTGCAGAGTGTCCCAGGCTGTTGGACTTATTTCAATTTGGGAATGGATATCACGCTGAATAACAGCTGCCATTGATTTCCACAGAACTGGTGTTTCCAGCCAAGCAGAAAGGCCTACGGACTTCCCAGCAGTGTTAGTGTTACAGCTGGCTGGAAAATCTCCAGGGAAATATATCCTGCCAGAATGGCGTGATTTATCAAACAAGGTTCTTTACATGGCCATTTTTAACGGAAAAAAAAATTTCAGGTCCAGGCTGGAACAAGGAACCAGAAGTGTCCAAGAGCAGCCCAAGGTCTGGATTAGAGGTTTGGATGTGGACATTCAGCACCTGTTCCTGCCTAAAGCCAGTCCTGGCATATGAATGTACCTATTTGAATCACAGAGGAGTGCCCTGGCAGCCATGGCCCATCTTAACCCCTTTGCAAAGTCAAAAAAACCTGTTTCAAAAAAATACTGAAATTGTGACCATTTTCCTCAGAGGTAGAAGCCATTTTCCTCTAAGCCAGCAGCAAAGTTGCCTGCAAAGCTGAAGCAGTGGCTTCAAATTCCTTCCCAGCATCATCTTTATTAGTAACTTGAGGTTTTAAACTGATCTAACATGGCAGAGAATGGACACTGGGGAGCCCATGTCACTGTGTGTTTACTGCAGTGATGCTGCAGATTTTGCTGAACCTCCTGGTGTCTGCTGGTAGAAGATGGTTATGGACCAAAGCCAGGAGCTGCAGCAGGCATGCAGGATGATGCTAGTAGGCAGAGGAGGAAGCATGGGAGCTCCTCACTGGTGGGAGAAGAGCAGCAGATGGATGGGATGTTTCAGACCAGATTTAAAGAAGAATTTTTTTATGATCAGGGTGGTGAAACACTGGCACAGGTTGCCCAGAGAGGTGGTAGAAGACCATTTCTGGAAACATTCAAGGTCAGGTTGACTGGGCTCTGAGCAGCCTGATCCAGTTGAAGATGTCCCTGCACACTGCAGGGGGGTCAGACTACCTGAGCTTTAACAGTCCTTTCCAACCCAANTATCCCCCAGGTCCAGTCAGAGGGAGGTATCTGGGAACCTGGTACCTGTCTGTTATTTCTCTCAGGACCATATTCAAAGTCTCTCTCTTTCTCCATCACCGTTCCAGCTGTGAGCAGGTGTAGGAGCTCAGCACTGAGTGCATTCCCATAACATGCCCTGCAGCACCGTCTCAGGGACACAGCACTGAAGGTTTGCATCTCTGTGGTGGTGCAGGTTTGCACTCAGGTCTACTGATTAGATCTAAGGATGCCTTAGAAGTGGCTGAGCTGCTTCTGTACCTGATGGTTTGGGGTTTTTTTTTGANGGAAACCAAGTGGACAGTAGCTAAATAGTGAGCAGTAATGGCTGAGAAGTGGGTTCTGCTTGGTCCTGACACCAACAAGCTGCTGAGATGAGTGGAGCAGCTCCAAAGGGTGATACAATAGACTCAGGTAGACATCACTGTCTGGATTTATGCCACTTAAGTATGGTGGCACCTAAGTATTTCTTCTGTCCAGGCAATGGACTCCATTTGGTATAATTATCTCACTAGGATTTTACTTGGGCACCTCAGCTGGATACTTAAAGCTGGGGCCAAAGAAGATTAGTTGGGGCTGGTTGCTGATGGTGCTTGTCTCACTCATGGAGACATATGAGGTGTCCATTGATGTAGATCATCCAGATGACTGTAAAGATGGGATGGTCTTTCCTACAGCCCCTTGAAGCCTCTTGTGTCACTAAGTCCTTCCACGCAGATAGGAGTGGCACCAGCAGCTGATGCCTCCTGAGTGCTGCTGGAAACAACCCCCAGTGCTTGTAGCCATGTGGGGGGTGTTGGTGGTTGATATGTGGTCCTGCTAGTAGTTGACTGTATTAACCACCATGTGTACCTCAAACCCTATGAGTTGGCTTTACCTGTGTGGAGTGATCTCATCCCCCAAAGAACTTGGCCCACAATTTTTTGAGTTCATAGAAAACATGTGTATTTGTGGGGTGTCTGAGTGCACCCCTTGCCCATAGGTACCTGCAAGATGTAACTGTACACCCTTGCACTGCAGGTTACAGCATGCAATGGAAAAAAAAAAAAAATCATGGCACCCTGCGAAACCGAGACAAGTTATGTGGGGTGGAGCAAAGGGGCTGCCTTCTCAAGAATCTGTGAGACCATGAAGCACAGTGACTGCAGAAGAGCTTTGAATGGTAACAGCGCCCCAGTGTCAAAGAGGTGCAAAAGATCTCTGGGATTCCCACCAGCAGACAGTTAAGGAGAATGTGTCACAACTCAGGTGCCAAGTGTCATTAAGGACTAGAAAACAGGCACTTGAGTTGCAGTGATGGAGGATAACTTCATCCATCCCCAGCTCCTGTAATGCTGCAGATTATAGAAACATAGAAATGTCTGGGTTGGAAGGGGCCTCTGGAGGTCATCCAGTCCAACTCCCCTGCTGAGAGCAGGGACATCCTCAGGTTGCTCAGAGCTCTGTCAAGCCCCACCTCAAATGTATCCAGGGGTGGGGCCTCAACCACCTCCCTGGGCAACCTGTTCCAGTGTTCTACCACCCTCATGGTAAAGAACTTCCTCCTTATTTCTAATCTAAATCCTCTCCTTTCTAATTTAAAG
>VWZY01004389.1:346969-356998 GCA_013399075.1 Chloroceryle aenea
TTTTTTTGAAAAAAATGTGGGGTTTTTTTCTTAGTTTATATTTTTCAGCAGAAAAACTGAAAGAAAAAACTTAGGGGTTAGCTTAAAACTAAAGAAAAATGGTTTCAGCTGATCTTTTCAGTATCCTTGTGCTGTATTGCAGACGCGAGCTGCAGTTTAATCTTCTGAGAGCTGAATGCTGCAACCCAACTGTGTGGCCCCTGATGCAGAGGGTGGAGGCGGGTCAGGCTCCCTCAGGAGATGATTCAGGGCAGATGTCACCCTCTGGTGGAGTCTCTCCATCTCTCCACCGGTTTCAGAGGAAGCCAAAAGAGATTAGCTAGGTAATATAGCAAGACAAATGGAAAGCCTGTATTTGGGCGGCATCATATCCCCAGCCCAGCTCTTCTCCTCCTGGTGCTTTCAGTGCATCCTGAGAGACACCAGAACATGAGTACAGCATGGGAAGGGTGGGCTGGGCTGAAGCTCAATGCTCTTCTGTGGGGCTGCACACTGCAGCAGCAAACTGCTGGGGAGTTCATTCCTGGGTAAGTCAACACTCAACTGTTGCATATCACGACTGGTAAAACACTTCACTTTTGGTTGAAATCACAGGTTTTGTTGTATTTTCTGTATCCAGTTTTTGGAAACGTTTTATTCCCTGGACACCTTGATACTCTAAACAGCAGCCCCAGTCAGGAGGAGAAGGAGGGCTTCCCTTCTGCAAAAACACTTTTCCTGCAGGTCGTGAATGCTCAAGTTTTGCTCCAAGGGCTTTAAGAAAGCCTGAGGAGAAAAAGCACACATGGAGGATGCAAAGGGTAGGTTTTAATTCAGCAGGAAACACAAATCCTGTGATTATCTTCTTTCATACATTGAAAAACTTGCAAAAGAATCGATTATATTTACATGAACTCATTGGCTTGATGAGTGATGTCATTTATAACATCCCTAATTCTAGCTTGGATTTGTAGAGCCTCTGCTCTGCTGTCCATGTGCCTTACCGGGTTGCTCCATCATGAACAAAATAGAAGTCCCTGGGAGGAGTTTGCAGGTTCCCATGCAGCCTATACCTTGGGCTACTTTAGTATGCAGCTTTGAAATCAAGTCATATACTGGTGGGTGCACTTCAGCAGCAGTTAATGCCAGAGCTTGGTAGAGAGGATCCACAAGTTGCCCTATATGGGGGTCTGGGGCTGGTCAGCATTCACTGTGAGTGCCATGGCATGAGAAACATGAGGCAGTGCTGGGGTGAGGTCAAGGAGACCCCAGTACAAGCTGATGTGGGCTTGCTCTGGCCATGAGAAGGCACCTGGCCTCTACTTGTGGCACACCACTGCTGCCGGCTGCCCTGCTGCTGCTGCTGCTGCTGCTGCTGTCTTTTCGACTCCATCTGGGAGGCTGGGGGTGGCTGTGCTCCCAGGCGATGCTGGTCATGGGGCACATCAGGGTGTCTCCCATTGCATTAAGAAGAGTGAGACCAGCAGGTTGAGGGAGGTTCTCCTCCCACTCTACACTACCCTAGTGAGACCACATCTGGAGTAGCGTGTTCAGTTCTGGGCTTCCCGGTTCATGAGACAAGGAATCAGAGGGCTGTGAAGATGATTAGAAGACTGGAGAATCTCTAATGAGTAAAGGCTCAGAGACCTAAAGCTGTTTAGCTTGGAGAAAACTGAGAAGGGATCTTAAAAAAATGTATATATATCTAAATGGTGGGTGTCAAGAGGATGGGGCAAGTCTCTTTTCAGTGGTGCCCAGTGACAGGACAAGGGGAAGCAGGAACAAACTGGAACACAGGAAGTTCCACCTGAACATGAGGAAAAACTTTGAGGGCAATGGAGCACTGGAACAGGCTGCCCAGGGAGGTTGTGGAGTCTCCTTCTCTGGAGATCTTCAAAACCGACCTGGACATGATCCTGTATGACCCAATCTGGGTGAAGCTGCTTTGGCAGGGAGGTTGGACTAGATCTCTAGAGATCACTTCCAACTCCTACCAGCCTGTGATTCTGTCTCTCAGTGCTCTGTGAGGCTGGGGAGGGAGCTGGAAGGGACTCCCCAAGGACATGCTGCCTGTGTGGGGCTACCCAGCCTAACTCTGGGCGTGGCCCTTTCCCAGGTCCTGGGGGGCATCCCATGGGTGTTGCCTGTGGGGTGCTGGGACGTTGTCCCATAGATGCCCCACGTGGCCACATGAGCATCCCTGTGACACGTTCCCTGGACTGCCACCACCCATCAGCCTCTGCGTTTCTCCAGCCACGGGCTGGGTTTCAGGGCAAGTGGGTGTGGGAGCAGGAGGCTGGGATGGGCACCTGGATGGCAACAGAGGCCAGGGAGGGTGGCCAAGGTGAAGGTCTGGGGAATCACCAACACACACAAATGTTTTGGGATTTGGCTTTCCAAGGGTGAGGCAGCCAGAGAGGTGAGGAGTGTGTGCAGGGCAAGCCTGGGGTCTCTGGGGAGTGAGGCTGTTCTCTGCCTGTGCTGGGTCCCCCAGTCTGAACACTCACACCGCAAGCTGGGTGATGGTGCAAGGACCAAGGTCAGGGCTGGTCTGGCTTGAGGAAGGCACTGTCCTGCCCTGCTGCTTGCCAGATCTGTGGGACCTTTAGGAAGTAAAGCAGGAACTCCACAGCAGCCCTTGGCTTTGAGGAATACTGCAAGTTTTTTATCTTTTTCACAACAGTGCTGGCACACAGACACTCTCCCTCCAGTCCAGAGCTGCACTAATGACTGGAGGTGACAGCACGGTGCCTGTAAGGGGATGGGAAGCTGTCTGGATGCAAAATGATGTATTTTCAGTATTTTGAATCTCCTACTAAAAGTAAGTGAATAAGCACTTTATTTACATACAGATTTGATGGTTTGAGGTGGTTTTTTGTTTTTTTTTTTTATCAAGGTAAGTGTATTTTTCAAGGCAGGATGAAGCCGAACCACTCGAAGATACCAGGACATAATGGCCATGTTGTGACAGCCCTTTGTCACAGCTCTCCTCAGGGCACACAGTATCTCTAATGGAATGGGAAATGGGCTTTTAGGGTTTCTTTGGGAGGTTATTTCCATTGCAGAGTGAGGCAAGGGCAAGCCAGCTGAGTAGAGAGCAGTTGGAGGGTAAGATCCACCCAAAACATGCCAGGTCCGTGGCTTAACAAGTTTTATCTTTCTGGAGGGAGGATGAACATCTCTCCCAGGACAAACCCCCTTGCTGATCCCTCAGCACCATGCCACCCTTCCCTGGGAGCTGGGAGAGGCAGATGGCAGGACTGTGGCGTTTGGGGACAATCTAGCTGCTAGATAAACTTGGCATTGCCCCGAGTCAGCATTCTTGGTACACATTACCACTCTCCTTTGCACTTCCTTCCTGGTTTTATGGCTCTCATCCACTGTCCTGGGGCTCGCTCAGGCCTCCCTCGAAGAGAGAGCTGCTCCTGGTGCATCCCACTGCTCGTGGCTTTCACAAAACAAATTTCTAGGGGAGGGGCACTAGCCCTGTATCAAAAGTGAACATCATAATGCCCATCATCCCCTCCTTCATCACTGCCCATGTAAAAGACAACCCCTTCAGCAAGTGCTATACATTTTTCAGGACCTATATTCACATGGATTAAACAGAATTATTGACTCTCTCTATGTGTAGATTAAAAAAAATCTATGTATTAAATAACACATAGATTAAAGCCAGGACAAGGACATGGAGGAGAAGAACACTTCCAGAACTGGATCTCATCCCAAAACCCAAGATAGAATCACAGAATTATAGAACTGTTTTGTTTCAAAAAGACCTTTAAGATCAGAGTCCAGCCATTAACCTAACACTGCCACTCCCACCACAAAATCATGTTCCTCAGCACATCACCTACATATCTTTTAAATACTTCCAGGGGTGGTGACTGCACCACCCTGCTGGGCAGCCTGTTCCAGTGCTTAACACCCCTCTCACTGACGAAGTTTATTTCCCAATGTCCAACCTAAACCTTCCCTGACTCAGCTTGAGGCTGCTTCCTCTTATCACTTGTTACTTGGGAGACCAACCCCTACCTTGCTACGACCTCCTTTCAGGCAGCTGTTAGAGAGCAATAAGGTCTCCCCTGAGACTCCTGTTCTCCAGGTTAAACAACCCCAGTTCCCTCAGCTGCTCCTCGTAAGATCTGTGCTCTGGACCCTTCACCAGCTTTCTTGCGCTTCTTTGGACATGCTCCAGCACGTCCAGTGTCCTTCTTCTAGTCAGAGGCCCAAAACTGAACACAGCACTTGAGGTGCAGCCGCACCAGTGCTGAGTACAGGGGCACGATCACTTCCCCAGTCCTGCTGGACACACTATTTCTGGTACAGGCCAGGATGCTGTTGGCCTTCTTGGCCACCTGGGCACACTGCTGGCTCATATTCAGAGTAGTGCTGACCAGCACCCCCAGGTCCCTTTCTGCTGGACTTTCCAGACACTTTCCAGACACTCCTCCCCAAGCTGGTAGCGTTGCCTGGGAGTGTTGTGACCCAAGTGCAGAACCTGGCACTGGACTTGTTGAATCTCATACCAGTGACCTCAGCCCATCGATTCAGCCTGTGAGATGCTCTTCTCCAGAGATGGGTTCCCCAGCATGTGACAAATGACAGCTTGAAAAGGAAATAGGGTTTATTCCTTTTATTTAAACAATAAAATTCCTACTGATAACAATGAAAGTAAATTCAGCAAGTATAAATGCGATACAGTTTTAAACAAACCCCATTGTTCCGTACCTATAAATAGATTTTTCAAAACCTCATAAAAAGTGCAGATTTATGAATTGCTGTTAAAATGTTAATACATGATTCCTTTGTTTAAAAATGCGTTTTTGTCTCTTAACTCACAAAAAAAAAAAGAAAAGTTCCTTCTGTGTCTGTTCAGATAAATTCAAGTTGGGTAACTTAAAAACTAACAAAAGTCACACACACAAAAGAAAAAGAAATCCATCCCACTAGGTCAGTCTGTCCTCTGCAAAAAACAAAACAAAACAAAACCCCACCCAGAAACAACAGAAAAAAAAAAAAAGATTAAAGCTGCTGTGGAAATCCACAGTGAGCTCCTAGCAGCTGCCTCACCTTGCAGGCACACCTCCTGTGAAAGCACGAGCCCACAGCATGTCTCCGGAGCTCAGGGCAGGTGGTGGCCAGAAGGCAGGACGGGTGACATGCCACCCGCCCGTGGGATGCTGTAGGGACCATGGGACCCACAGAGCTATCACGCTTCTCTGCTTCGTGGAGGTGGGAAGGAGCATCAGGATCAGAGATTTGTCATCCACCTCCCTCCCAAAACACCTTTGTGGTTGTGGCAGGAGGAGGCAAGAAGCTGACAGCTGCCGGGCTGGGGCTGGGTCTGGATACAACTGACCCCCTGTCCAGAGGGTGAGAGGTGGGAGACACAAGGAAATGCCACTCCCCTGGGCACAGCCCTGCCCTGCCCTGCCCTGCCTGCTGCCCCAGCCTGTGGGCAAGGGGGCTCAGACTCACAGCCACCAATGGGGAGCCAACGCCCCTTCTTACCCCTACATGCCAGGCTCTGCAGACAACAAATAGAGGGCTAATTTTTGCACTCAGGAGAGGCTTGGAAGCTTTTTGGCTGCAAAAACACTGTGCCCATGTTCTCGGTCCAGCGGCTGGTTCGTCCATCCCTCCCACAACAACAAGGTCCACACTTCCCACCGTGTACCGGCAAGGAGACCATGGGGGGCAGCCACCTTGTGGGCACGGGGGGCTGATGCACATGGCAGACCCCTGGCACCCTCCCAGCGTTTAGGTCCAAATGAGCCAAACACAGGGTGGCCGTGCAGCTTGGACTGGGCTTTTTGCAGAGAGGGGTTCAGCTCACCCACGGTCAAGAGAGGTCTGCCGGCATGCCTCCCTGTATCTACAGTGGTATTTCATCTACAGCAGGGTCTGTTTAGCAAGAGCAGTTTAAAGTGGCTATGTTTATCAAGTTTGCTACTTTTACGAATTATAAAAAAACAACAATAAAACAAAAAAACAAACCCCAACAACTATAAATACAAAGACTCTCACACACCAGACACTTGCAGCCTGCGTGACTCATAAACCGCATCAATATTCTGTTAAAAAGCTTATTCTACTTAAAACTATACATAGTACAAGAGACTGAAAAGTGGCAGTCGTGTACGGGCACGCTGCCTGCCCCAGGGTGGCCCACAGTCAGGTGCTTCCTAAAAAAATCAAAGGAGTTACAGTAACACGGCACAGGACTGCAAAGCCAATCACAGCTTCTGCTTACACCGCATACAAAGTACCAAGGGGAACACAAAAAAGAACTGGTGTTAATACTGATGGATTAAAGAGTAACTATAAAGATCAAAACAGACGTTCACAGCATGCTACATATATTGCTCACAAACTTTTTTTTTTTTTAATAAAAAAAAAGCCTAATACAAAACAAGGAGTTGGCAGTCTGATTTTCAGTTATGTTGGAGAGAAAGATAAAGCATATACATTCATCGTGTGGCTTTCCAGCAAAAGGAGAAAAGGGTAAAACCAAGAGATTTCAAGTTTACAAAATTCTGACTTTTTTAAGCTACAGTTTATATCCAGTTCTGGTCACAGTCACAAAATGATTTCTGACTGTGTTGCCTCAGAGTCCGAGGGCTGTAGCCTAATTATTATTATTTTTCCCCTAAAAGCTGCCATGTCTCCCACCACCCCCAGCGGGCTGCTCCTGCAGCCCCCCAGGCACGTGGCAGCCAGGCTGGAGGGAAGAGGCTTGGGGCAGGTGGCACGAAATGAGTGTGAAATGGGGAAAGAGAAATGGGTTTGAACCATTTGTATTTGGACCTGCGGCTGTCGCTTCCTCTCAGACCTCTCAGCTGGAGACACAGTGCCTGGTGGTTCACCCATTTTGTCTGAAAACTCCCTTCAAAGGGCTTATGGGGGGCAAGAAAATGTAATTCAACCAAAAGCATGGTTTTCTTGGGCAGAAGTGAACGGTTCCCTTCCCCTGCTCCAACCAGGGAAAGGATCCCAGCTCTTGTTCTACAGGAGTCCTCTGGGCACCTTGGAAGGAGCTGTCTCCCAGCACCTCTCCTATGCACAGACATAGACAAGAACCTCTCAAGACACATTAGTGAAGTTTCTCCAACTGACCAATGTATCAACTCCTCCTGTGCTGGCTGCGTCCCCTCAAGAGTGCCTGTGGTCTGTACCTTCTGATGCTGACAGCATGGCCTGCTCCCCTACAATTAGTACATTAACTGGCTTCTTCAATACCTGCTCTAACTACTGTCAGGAACAAGAGCAGAATCCAGGTTTCTATTTTCCATGAGCTCTGATGATACTCAGTACCCATAGGAACACCCAACCCTGCCTGTGTCTCCAGCAGCCACTCCCCGGCATGCATTTGAATTTATCCCATAGATGGCTGAAAAACCCAAATCCACTTGTTCCAGAGGCCACCTGCAGTCTGTCCGGCTGCCAGGCACCCAAGGAGCTGCTTACCCAGCAGCCCTGTCAGCCTGTCTGGCAGAAGAGGACCTCAAATCCCCATTAGATGTCCCTCAAAGAAACCTGCACAGCTGAACAGCTCAAGCACATGGAGTTTTACTAAAGAGTGTTTCCTTAGAGGATCCACTGGATGACTACTATAACTCCAGAGGTGGGATCTGACACGCTACTGGTAAATGCTACCTAAATGTTCTAAGCAAGTACTGAGTGTCATCCTTTTGAACAAGATTTAGAATTTTCCTGTCCAGCAATTAAGTGTCTCTGAAAATGAGAAAGACCTTCTGAACTCAATAGCAAATGGTGATAGAGGAACCTCGCATCGTTTTACAAGGTTAAGGCTAGGAGGTTGTCCCTGCATGACTGCTAGGGGTCGTGAGCTGGGAAGACAGGAAGCACTTGATGCAGGGGCTGGTGGTGGCAGGTTGGAAAAAGGAAAATTTTTGCCCTTGGGGAGTGGTAGGAGGATTAATATCCACAAGAGAGACCTGATGTGTGTTGGGGGAGCAGCAGCGTGATCACATGCCAGGAAATGTGCTCTAAGGGATCTGATCAAGATGCTCCTAAAGTTTCCTCATACTACTGCGCTCTCCCCACCTCCCACACCTGTGATCTATGCAGTAGGTATGAAATGCTAAATTCATTTCCCTTTGGAGATAAAAAATATAATTTAGAATTCCCAAATGTGGAAAAACTGGTGGATGCAACTCTGTCTTTCAGACAAGCACAGTGTGGGGTGCACATGAGAAAGAATAAATCTGAAGTTTAGACAGTGAAAACAGATGTTTTTATCCAGCTCCTGGAATGATGGCTAATAGCAAACCAGTTCTTACAGCTTCATACTCATGTCAGCTCTGGGAAAGTTCACTTATGATTAATTCACTCCCCTCTCCCTCCATTTTGTGCAACATTACCCCTTATTTATGGGAGAAGGATCCAAACCTCTAAGGAAAAGTAACGGAAAGAACATCTCAAGAAATCAAGAAATTTTGGAGTATTTCTGACCAAAACTTTTTTGTTTGGGCATGAACTATCCTCTTGCTACCATCAATACATCTTTTCTGCAAGTAGAGGTCAAATAATCCAGCTCTTCTAAAAGGGCATCCGAACTCTGGAACACGAGCCTGAAATGCATGCCAATGTTCATGGAAAACACACACGCATGGAGACATTGAGAACCTGTTCTGCAAGAGCAGCAGCTCACAGTTTAACTGCTTGGGGAAAAGATTTCTCTAAGTCTATATTAAGTCCCCAGAACAACCCATTTCATTAACAGTTGCTGCAAATGACGTGGATCTGCTATGCATTATTCCTGTAATCTCTATGGAAACTGATTTTATTCTACTGAATTTAGGTGACTAAGTATCTTAAAAAATCTGACTCAAAAATGCAGGTGGGCATCTTGGAGGATTTTGCTAAGTGCCTAGGTGCTTAAAATCCCATTGAAATTTAGGCAACTAACTGCTTTTTCCAAATCCCATGAAAACATCTTTCAGCATCACTAAGAAGAAAACTCTTTTGAAGAATATGGTGCTTTGACCTTCTGCACTCAAGTCACAGAGAAGAAAATCATTTTGTTCTGTTCTAATCTGTTCTAAATTTATAGGAACTTACATTTATAATTGTTTCTAATCACTGATTTTCCTGTCCTTAAAGTTTTTTTTTTTAATACGTAGGAAGAGATAATAGTGGCAATTCTTTAAATCTTAAAGCTAAAGTACATCCATTTCATTTTAATGAAGGCTTTAGGACAAAGAATGTATGCTTCGGTTCAGTCTTGATGAAAATAAATCCATCTTCAGATGACCACAATCTCATAGCGTACCACAACACTAGCTTTAGGAGCTATCTGCACAAACAGTACCCTTGTTTAAAATGGTTTCTGCTCCTGTTTGATGGCACTCTTGTGATGTTTTGGGAAATGCAAATGCAAATGCTTCCTCCCATCGGCAACTTTCTCTTTTCTCTTCATTCTAAAAAAAAAAGGAGCAGTTTCAGCAAGAATGTGCTCCATTGCAAAACACATTCTGAAGTGATTCTGCAATGATAAGAAGCTGTCCACACTCTGAAGCTCTAGTCCCTACTCCCAGCCTTCCCTGTGCTAGCTGGTTAATCTGTACCTACCAGGCTTTCTCTTCAGCAGACGAGAGACTGTACGCTTTGGTTTTGTGTTGGTCACTGCTGGGATTTTGTGGACAAACATTAATGCTGGTAAATACCAGCTCCAATAAGGGGACACAGAGGGAGAGTATCCAGTGACTATGGTACTCTTAATAATAATAGTAATGAACAAAGCGTGAAGATTCACTTTCACGAGTGTTTTAAAAATGCAAAAAATCCAAGAACACTTGCACATTAAAATTTGGCACAGTGAGGGCCTAAAGCATGTGTAAAGTGTATGGTAGAGTTGTCTGACTTTAAGCACCTGTTCTGAACAGACAACTATTAAAAATTATAAATTTGACTATAAAAACTAGGCTATAGATCATTATACTGTAAATGCAATACTTCAAAAAAAAATGCCACATGGAAAACATTTCCAGAAGAGAAGTTTCAAGTCTGCACTGAATATAGAAA
>VWZY01004389.1:357042-367211 GCA_013399075.1 Chloroceryle aenea
AAAAGAGAAATAGCAAACTAATTGTACAATGACATTTCCTACAGTGGAATGTCTTGCAGACCATATGTGACTTGAAATGGAACTTTAAACAAACAAACAAAAAAAGAAATCACTGGTTTTCTAAAAGAATTATGAAACGATTAATTTATGGTTTTTGTATTTCAAATCTGCTCATGTACTTTGCTCAGAAGGCATTTGAGCTGGCAAGTATATTTCATAAGGAAAGAAGTAAAGGCACTCATGTTTCCAAATGTAAAACTGTTAAACTCAACCTACTCTAAGAGTCTCTGCATTTCTGAAGGGAAATGAAGTTGTCATATTAGGTACCCAAATCTAGTTTCACCTCTTCTCCAGAGCTCAGCTGTGCTTCTTGGAACTACTTGGCTTTTCAAAGCAAAGGAATTGAAAAGTAGTATTGTACAGATCCCATCACTTGAAAAAAGCTAAAGTATTGCATGAAAACTTCACTCAGCGGAACTGTTTTATGCACAAAAGCCATTAGGCATGGCCACTACAGTCACAAGAGGGAGGAAAAAGAATCGTAACAACTTGGAAAGTTAATTTAAGTTCACACATATGAGCATCAAAATACTTCAGAGTAATTTTTGCAGTTAGCTATACAAGACAAATAATTCTGATGTTTTACCCAGTGCTCTAGGAGAGAGCTTGATGCTGTCTACTGGGTAGTTTTCTAAATAGCCAACATTACATTAGAAAAATAATTACTGATTTCTTCCTCAAAAGGTTTTCACATGCAAAATCTGCAGTATGAAAGTGCAGAAAAGTGTACAATCATTTAGCTTTCCGATCTGGAACAGATAGATAAAGTGAAAAAACCAACATGCGAAGTCACAGCAAGGTACCAGGAAAAGGGAAGATAAGAGAAAACTAACTTTAGTAGCGTACTGCTCCATGATTTTGTCAGTGAAAAGTGTTAAAATACGACTGATAGGATTTTTTTTCAAACTATTCTGCAATCACCAATGAAAAAAAAAAAAATCCTGTATTAACTTCTACAATCCAATGCAACATTAAAAATAAACCTATCCAATTAGTTCTGAATGTATGCAACAGAAGTCAAGGTCACCCTCCTCAAAGTAATATGGCAAGTCCAAACCAACAGACAAAAGCTGAAGCAGTGACAACTTGCATTCTACCGGGTAAGTTTAAGCATCTTTAGGCACTTCACTGGTTCATTAAATGCAATACAAAATAAAGCTATAAATATCAACATTTTGTGCTCTTAAGAATTAGTCAAAAGCAACAGGAAACAGCACAAAAGTGTGACATTTTTGGCAGCTTATTTCTTCCCTTCCCCAATATTACTGGTTGTCCAAGAATGCTTTGTTTTGGGGATGCTTTGGCATCTCAGTATCAGGTTGTCTTAAGCCATAAAAGCTAAAACAAAACTGCTAGGCCTTAGACAATAAAGAAATTTGGTTTTAAAATTTCTTTATGGCTATGTAAGAAGGACACTTTAGCAGTGGCTTGATAGGGAAAAAAGCTTGCTTTCTTTTTAAATATTGCACTTTTCTTTTGTTCACTCACACTAATGCATAGAAACTTTTAAAACTTTGAATATTAAAATTTCATGCTATGAAAAAGTTATGGGAAATAAATTTCTATACATCCAATATGAAAGAACAGATATGCTAGCCTTCCTTTACTTTCCTTAGCTCAAACATTGAGAAAGAAGAGAGTGCAAAAAAACCCACAACCCTATTTTTTGGTCAGCTTGTGTATTAACTTTATAGGTGCCAACTAAACAAATTGCAACATGTGATGAGCATGGATATTTTCAAGGACAACTGAGGGTGACTGTCAAGTAAAACAAGATTATGCATGATTGAAACACAGTAAGTGTGGCTGAAATGGCAAATCGTGAGGCCTCTTCTCTTGGGAAGGGGCACGACAAAGCAGATGAATTTCACACTTCAGTAGCATGCTGTAGGATTTACCATGATTAATTTCACATTAAAGTGTGCTCAATGTTTGCATCCACATCTCGCATCACCTTCAATTGCTGTAGTAAGACAGTGACTGGCGAGCAGTCTCCAGGAGACAGAGAAGAATCCAGTGGGCAATTCAATGCAACGCAGCCTGTGCATCTCTGTCATGAGTCAGGACACGGTGGTACAGTCTCAGGACAGGCAGAACTGATCTTCTGCTGGACTCCACTAATCTGAAAAATGATTGCTTGGAAAAAGAAGTCTCTAAGCACTTCTCTCCAGTGCTTAAAGAACAAAGCGCTAGGATTGGATAGAATAAAACCAGTTTCAGGATCCTGACCACTGCGAAGAAATCCAGCCGGAAACAATGCAGAGTAGTGCTCCTCAGTGTTACTTTTGTTATCATTAGTAATGTTAAGCATCAAGAAAATAAAACACGTCATTGCACATTACAGCCGTCAAGAAGCACGGCTAAACTTTGACACTATAGAATTGAATAACCTGATGCTACATCACAAACAGCTTCTGGTGTGTATCTATTTTGAAAGGTCTTTATATACTCAGTAAAAACTCCTTTACTTCTGCCCAGAGAATGCTTCAGGTTAAGTGACGAGTTATGGCACGAAGGGCATACAGAAGTTCAGCTTGCATACGAGCTTCCATTAGAAGTAGATTGACATGAACCTGTTAAAAATTAATTCACCCATTTAGTTCACCTCTGAATGCAACATCTTTTATTCATTTAGTCTAAAATTTCTAACCTTCTGTAAAGTATTGCTGCAGGAAACTGTCCTTTCTCCCTGTACCCTGCTGCAGGACTACAGTGCCTCTTGAGATGGTACTAGACAACATCATAGGACTGCAAGGAACTAGCTTCAACTGCTGCTTTAAGCAACCTTCCATCTGAGACGTCGCAATAAAACCATTTTTGTACCCTAATGGTATTAGCTCTTTATGAACTGCATTATGTTTTCTTTACTACCACCTGTGACCACTCTGTAGGAGCACAGAATAAGGAAAGGTTTACATGTCAGATAGGCTAGCAGGCACGCTAACACTGAACTCATCAGGAAGCATTTAACTTGGTTATCTGAAGACACGCTGATGAAAAATACCGTGAAGATATACATATGTAAGAGTCAAGGTAAGTTTGATCCCCAAATCCCAAGTACTGATTATTGACATAGTTGACCCCTTCTGTTTCCCAAGTTTACCCACTTTTACAGTTGCCAGTTCAATTTTATGGAGAAGTCACTCAAAATAATAATACTAAGCAAAGACTCACTGTTTCCAGCACGCTAAGAAGCATTTTTGTAAAATTGCTATCTAACACTCAATGAAGGAATTGATCTAATTTGTTTTCCTCTAGTTAAAACCAGTTTGTTTGACAGATACTCCCTACTTGTGTAGGGATGTTGGACCTGATGACCCCTAGAGGTCCCTTCCAGCCTAAAACATTCTATGATACTGCCATTTTTAGGTGTCACCATATTTTCATTTTTTCCATAGCATGGGGCTCTCTGTGAAGCCCATTTGTCTTTGAAATACGTACCTTCTCAGAGTGCTTGAACTGACGCCAGTAACTATCGTACATGCGCTTGGTGGTTCTCTCTGGGTAGCACGTCACTGTCTTTATGTAAACCTTCAGGCTGCGTTCAAGTAACTGATTAACTTCGCCATAATCATAGTCATCATACCTAAATAACACAGGCAATCATTCTGTTGGATGTAAATTTTTAAAAGCATGGTCTTTTGCAGCATTATGTTCTTAAGTTTGGGAACTGGAGCATTTATTATACAGGCTAGACAACCACCTGCTAACAGAGGATCTGAAAGGCTTAGTACTAGGATGTTCTCTTTTCTGAACAAAGGATACAGGCTGACTTCAGAGAAGATATTTGTAATAATTTCCATCCTGATTCATAATAAGTTTCTCCCCTAGAAGCAAAAGTTACACTGATATGCCAGCAAAAACACTCTTAACTTCCAGATGGAGGTATCACCTCCACTTGAACACACAGAGTCTAAAATCATGCTTTTCACATGGTTCATTTTTCATTTTGTTTACACAGTTTAAAATGTGTTTGTAAGCCGGGGGATTTTTGTCCATACCTGATTCCATACATACAGTGGACATAGTTAAATAAAGCTCTTCTTAGCATCGTTGTATCAACATCTTCGTGTGTTGCCATAGTGTTATATGTGAGGTTATATACCATCCGAAACTTCTCATCCAGGAGATGCCCAATATCAGAATAAAGCCTGTTTACAAGGGAAAAACCATGATTTTCCCAAGTATAGTCCTGCAGGAAGAGAAGAAAATACATCAACCTACAAATGAAGTGAAGTCCCTATCTGATCTTCTCAACTGTTACTGTTGTCTGCTAGTCATAACTTTATTTTCTTCAAAAAATTTGAATCATTCATCCATATCACCTGCTCCATTCCGCCAGGCTTCCTGGCAGTCAGTATTGTATCACAACACCCCACCTACAACTGGTTATCGTTAGCCTGCAGGAGGAATATCCCCGAGCTTCTCCTGAAGTGCTGAGACACTTTTCTACTGTCTGCTGTGCCACTCAGGACAGTCTCATTCTGTGCAGGGTGGGCCTTTAAGGTTAAAACCTTGCTCCTCCTGGAGGATGCCTAGCTCTGAGTGAAGATGGAGTACTTACTTCCAGACAGGATGTACAATCATTGAGTAACCATCCTGGAATAAACAAATAAAATCCAGGCTGCTTTGGTCTTAGACAAGCACCTGGATTGGAAAGATAAAAGCTTGCCTGCTCCTATCAGGAATGGGAACTCTCTGAAGTCTTTTCAGAGTGGTAGCCCGGCATCAGCAGTGGAGCATGACCCTGCTTCAGAGCAGCATGCAACCATTCTCCATGCTGAGCTTTTACAGAACATGCTAGTTTGCCCACGTCCTTGGCAAGTGTTAATCATTCAATCACTGATGCCATTTTTATAGTTGAGAGCATCATCTCCATGTCCTTCCTGTGTCTGGCTGTTGTCAAAAGGTACTGCTGGGCAAAGGTCTTCAACCAGACATTTTAGAGCACATCTACTGCACTGGCCCCTGGATTAGGGTAGTGGGGAAGAGTATGTAGGGCACTGTTCAGCTGCCTTACAGAGGCATTCAGTGACATCTGAGATGCACCACAATAGCACACTAGGCCTCCAGCTGCCAGTCCAAAATACCATAAGGCTTGTGACAAATACGCTGCACCTACCAGCCCTGTAAAGGTGTCCAGGACAATTGGGCCATCATCAAAGCCTCTGAAAACCTCAGAAGGGGGAAGGCGCTGTTTACTAACAGCAGTTAATCCATACGAACAGTGAAAAAGGAGAAAAAGTATTTAAAGGCATTCTGCTGTGTATGGAACATCTTTCTCTACTACTGAATTTAAACTCAGAAAGATAAAGGCTGTCTTGTTTTATCAGAATAAGGATTGGATTTATTGCAGGGTTTTGGGATGCTACTGCAATTTAAAAACGTTAGTAGCAGAACATTTGGGAAGCTGTGGGTGTATACACTGAATTGCTTAACAGTAGGACATACTAATAAAGTTAAATTATCAAGGTGACTCCTTTGAATGTGAGACAGAACTGTCCTGTTTATTTAAGAGCAGAGACATTTTAGTTCCAATTTCATCTTCTTCAGAGTTTTCCATGGGAGCCTGCTGCTCCTAAAGTAGTTAAGCAGAATGTTTGATTTATAGGCACTGACTCTGTCTTATTCTTTTTGGCAGTATCTACTTACTTTAGGCTCATATAAAGACTGCGGAGTAAATTATCCAGACCAGCAGAGACTGCTCTATAGCTCAAAACATTTCCTGAGAGTAATCATGGATTCTTTATTTTACAGTCTTAGATACATCTTCCGACCAGGAAGTTTTCCTAAACCCACTGGTTTTCTAATTAAGATCTCTGATTTGGTTTAAGATTTCTGCTGTTGCTTACAATTTATTACTATACTGCTGATTAATGTACTCTATAGGCTGGAAGATAACCACGTAGAATGACCCTCCTGTTATATGTATTATGAAGAAGATCACGAGTCTGGTCATGGTAAAAGATGCCAATATGTAAGACAATGTAAAGGTAAAATGTGGGTGCTGTTCTTTTAACAGCACTAAAAATATATATATTCAAATATAGCCAAAAACTTCAATAAGCATATTTAAGAACTCCTTTTCTTCTCTGACATTCAAAGCCCGGTGATTTGGTGCATATATGAGAGCAATACCCACCAAATCACTCTCTCAGACATATATACATCTATGTATTAATAACCACTAGACAGAGAATACTTGATAAAATGACAGAAATAGAGAGTTCTTCCAGTGGATTTTTTTCATGAGGGACAGAGAAGAAATTCTTTCTTTTCTACCTTTGCTTTTCTTGCAGATTTAGTGCTATGCTTTGCAGTTTTCAAACATTAATTCTGCTTAATAATTGGAATAAAACGGAAAGCTAAGTACTCCCTTGTCTGAGATTTAAAATAGGAAAAGACTCATCTCAAGTAACAAATACTTCATGCTACTCACCCTGTAATGAGATATATGAACATTCTTTGAGTGAATGTACTTTAAAGAGATGGTACCTGAGCTCTGAATGTTGGCAGATGGTCTTCTCCTCGCCTTGCAAAGTCTTTGTACCCAAATCCAGGATCTTCAATATAGCGGGAGACATCTGTAGAAACTATTTCATCATCAAATGCTGTGAATTAAACAGAAAAAGGCTTTGCTTTAGGCAAGCACATGAGTTAGCTCTGACTTTCAACTACTAGTTTTAGAAGTAGTGCAAATGAAGAGAGCGGAACAAAAGAAATAAACATCTCAAACCTGATCTGCTTGTATGGGATCCACTGAGCCAACAAAATGTCAGCTTACACCAGACATCTAATGTACTTCTACAAAGCCTATACCAGACATCTAATGTACTTCTACAAAATGGGAAGAGCTGGGCTGAACTTTGCTCTAGAGGTGTGCTCTCTGCTGACTGCTGAGAGAGGCTGGCTATCTTAAATCAGGAAGATGAATCCCATCAGCGAAGTCATTGTGCTAGGGGTAAGAAAGAGAAAAACGTACCCTTGACAACAGGATTACTATGCTGAGCAGGTATGGTATCAGGAATTACACCAGCTCTATTCCATAATACAGAGTATGAGCAGCCAGAGAGCAACGCAACACTCCACTCATAAGTATCAGTTGAAGATGATAGGAAAGCAAAGAGCTGTGTAGCACATCAGGCTGAAACTCTGCCAGAAGCTCTAGTAACTAAGCATCTTCAGAGAGCTCCAAAATGTGTCACTAAGCAAGCGCAGGTTCTCTCTCAGGAATCAGTCTTTCCCTCCTGAATAAACAGGTGGCTTGATTGTGTAACTACCTGGGCAGAAGTTGACTACTGCATAGCTGACTGCATTTGACCCTGATGTTAAAATCCTGGCTTGCTTCCACGTGCATTGACAGAACAGTTGCCATATGTCCACTGTTAGCACCTTGAAATGCCAGTTAATCTAAGAATTGCAAAAGTGCTTTATCTCCTTTTTGCCTCATTACACAATCAAAACATAGCTGCATAGGATGAAGCTCGCACTGCATCTGCTACAGCAAATCCTCAGTGAAGAATACAAAGCCTGCACACGTACACTCCTCTTCCCTGACAAGGACTGAATTTCATGAAAGGGTAAAGGGCCAAACACATACAGACTCCTCAGCTCAAACCAGCAAAAAAGCAAACAAGGAGGAAAGTCAACAAAACTAGCAGCAATGCCATCAAAAGACTGCTTCCATCCCAAACAACACCTCTTCCTTATATTCCTGAAGTTGCAGAGACTCATGGAAGTCCTGATTTGATAATGAAACTCCAGTGGGTGTCAGTTTATCTGCACTATTGATACTGTCTAAACAGAAAAAAAATAGAGCAAGAATGGACAATGTCCATTTCCTAAAATCCAGCCATGACGTTGTTGGATGTATCTTCTTTCAGAGATTTTGCATCTTCCTAGAGAGCCATAAAACAATCTCTCTGCTGATCCACGGTACGTTCCTCTCTCTTGGACTCAGTGCACAAAGACCTAGACACCTTCAACATGTTTGTTCTGAAGCTACCAAGATCCAAAATCACAAAGAAGAGTGTCAATAAAATGTGAAGCATTTTATGGGTCACTTCTTAGAAAGACACAAGCTATCATCTTCAAGTAGCCTCTGCTATGAGGAAATGGTTGGAGATTCTGATTGTCTTAATAGTATTCTTTCTTCAAATGCTTTTTTGGAACAAACTCCAACCTTCCTGTCTATGAGAAACAGATTTCATTGTACTTTGCTTTCAGTTCAGAATTTTGAACATAGTTAAGAAAAAAAACCCCAAGCCTATGAATTTCTATCACAACACAGGCAGTGGAATGTGATATATGTCCTTTCCAGGTGAGCAGCAAATCGTAAAGAAGTTGAATCTCATACTAATCTGTTTCCTGGACTAAATGTCATATCTGAGGGCTACTTGTGAGTGCCACTGAAGTTCTAAACACTGTAGAACACAAACCTGTGCAATATTACTGACTATTTACATGAATTAATGAATTTGAAGATATAGAGCATATAAAGAAAAAAGCTGACAACCCACTTTTTAAAGAAGCCTACAGGCTTTTTTTATATTTAAAATACAAAACTACATTTCAAGTAGCAAAAGGATAAGGTTATTTGCCAATCAAGAAATCTTAAGCAGATGAAGCAAGTGGCAGGACCACCCTCACTACACTCCTACTAGACCAAGAGCCAGAATAAAGAAATGGGCAGAAAAAGTTGTTGTCATTGAGCAGGCCTCAAATGTTTAGTTCAAAGCACAAACAAAAGGGATCTGGAAGAGCACAAATACCTCCACTAATTACTAGCAGACTCTCCTTCTTCTCCTTTTCAAAGCGAGTTGCCATTTCTTCCTGAGAAGCTTCTTCATCCTCTTTATCTTCTTGTAGCCTCTTCATCCTTTCCATTAAGGCCTCCAGCTCACTTAAAGAATCTGCAATCTGCAAAAACACCATGACATTCTGCAAAATTAGAAGATAGACAACATGTGTCATCTTCAGATTTCACGCTTGACAACAAACGCTCTCAAACACATATAGCAGCAGCAGACACAAAACTCAAGCCAGAATGCCTTTTGTCACACACAGCGTAGACAAGCAGCTTCCAGACAGTCAGAAGAAGGGAGCTGGGGAGTGTTGCTCTAACCTACTGCAGTAATCTACTGCAGTGAGATGACCAGTGAAAGAGGTGGTGTTTGAATATGGAAACCACAGTCACTTATAATATATATGTTCCACTATGTAGATGGCTCAGGAAGGGCCATCTGTGTGCCATATGTCAATCAGAAAACAACTTTTAATATTAAGGTAAATTTTTCAGTCTATTAGTAATGCAGAATCTCTGAAGAGATACTGTGCAACACTGCAACGCAGGAACACAACCTGAGATGGCAAGTCAGTGTTTTTTCTTTATCTTTTCATTACACGTGATGAAAATAACCATTATGTTCACCTTTTTTCTTGCTTTTGTGAGGAAACCAGGCCTCTTTACTAGAAATACATCAAAGTTTGGGGTTCTGTGATCTGTATTATCATTCAGATTTCTTATAAAATGAATTGTTTGGTTCTGCTTTTCCATATTTTCCTTTTGGTTCTGTTCTTCTGCACATAGCTATAACTGTTTTCTAGTATGCTATTCACTGCATAAGAAGCTGCATGGAGTCAGCAGCAGCCCTTTGCCTGCTACAAGCAGGGAATAAGATAAACCAATGATTTGAGCCTGTATGTCTTACAGCCCAGAAACTTAAGATACAGCAGTTGAAGTGACTGATCACATGTTTACATTGTACTGCTACTTATTAACAATATAACTAGTGACTTTGCTCATAATTCTGATCTTCCATCCAAGGTGATGAGGCTAAGTCAACAATCAGAATTAATTCAAGGACATGTCTTCAAAGCATTATAGAGCCACTTTCAGGAAAGAATTTCCACATTTAAGCTAATTGACTAGTAATCAAAGTTCTCTGCTGGTTGATTGAAGACTAGAACCCTGGAGTGAAGAATTAAGTAATTTTGTTTCAGCTATTTCCTCCCATCTACATGGAAATGTTTCAGAATTGACCCATTTTGTGACTGCAGGCCTTGAAGTCAAAATTCTTCTTATTCTGAATTCCATTCACCCTCCCCCC
>VWZY01004389.1:367257-381331 GCA_013399075.1 Chloroceryle aenea
ACATGTTAGGAAGATGGATGACACAGTGCTCCAGTCAGCAACAGACTATCTGACTGGGACTTTATGCTTTCAGCTGAACACAAAGTTTTAGTCTTGCCCAATGGCTTATGGGATTAACTATCAAAATCACTTTGCTCTGATTACCATCCACTGTTCCAATGTGATTTTCAACAGATTACCCTGAAAACTGCTAGAGCGAACATAAAGAGTTACCAGACTCAAGCATTCCAGTAAAATAGACAAAAACTTTCAAACTATGCCGAAATTTAAACAGGAAAGAATGGAAGAAGGTTTTCTAATGCAAAACAGAGTCAAGGAAAAGAATCTTCTTGCAACACTAACCCCAAAGTTGCTACTTGTGAGGGATGCATTTTCTATGTTGTTGTCATTGGCAAGATCACAGACACAGAAGTTGTTGACTGCTATAAGTCTGACTCCATTAGATGTATCCGGATCTCTCTCTGGATTAATGCCACTACCAAATACAAAACTTGCCAAGGCATGATAATGTGCCAACAGGACAACAGCATGCACCAGTTCAGGAAGAGACCAATTATTTTCCCCAGTCTTGACAAGTTTCTGAAATGAGAATAAAAAAAATGTAAATATAAAATTTCTTTTGGCCCCCAGTTTTTCTATAAAACACTATGTATTTTAAAAAGGGATCAACTCCTTTCTTCCAATAATACCATATTCCTCTTGCACACAAACTCCTGATGGATAAAAAAAAAAGAGAGAGCTAATATATTACCTCTTTTCATCTGGGTTGGTTCAGCCAACACTATTTCTAAAACGTGAATCTTGCTGGCTTTGTCAAACAGAAGAATTTATTGGCTTATTCAATGCTCTAGTACTTCCCTGAACTTTTTAACTCAAGTTAATGAAGCCTAACCAGACACTTGTGTAGTTCTTAGCAGTTCTTATGGCTGGACATTTCGAGCTATTCCAGGGCAAGATTTAAGGAGTACCTGAATGTGCTCTTTCGTGATTAGCCAGGGCCGGTGGGCAAGGAGTTTGTTTATTTCATTCAGATTTTTCAGTCTTTGGGGAATGTATTCTAAGCCGTTCAGCCACTCTGCAATCCCACCAGTCTTCAGAAACTCATCAACGTGCATATTTATTAGGTAGGAACACTGATGTCTGGCAGCAGCCTGGAATAATTAAACACAGAGAAAAATGCAGCACATTAGCATGTAATCTGATTTTGCTGCAGGTGGAAGACAGGTTACTAAGAGGAAACAAACCCATAATTCCATTCCAAAAAGGGCCATGTTTTATATTGCAATGCATTTCTATTGAGTATGGAGGGTTTCTCCCAATAAAAATATGTTTGATTACTTTGCTTTGAATTGCAGTATCTAATTTAAGTTGGAAGAGATAGCTAGAGATCTGGTCCAGCCCCCTGCTCACAGTAGGGCTGACTTAGATCAGGTTGCTTGGAGCCATGTCCAGACACAATCTCTATCCTTGGGAGATCACACAACCTCTCTTGGCTCCTGCTGCAATGTCTCAAAATCCTCACAATAAAAACTTTACATAGTGTCCACCTGGAATTTAGTGTGACTCGAGTCCACTGCATCTCATTCTACTGCTGCACATGGATGGTTGAATATCCAGAAATGACTTTACTCAGTTTTAACTGCTCTCTGTAAAACCTCGCTCTCGTGGCCATGTGAGTAGCATATCGTTGTGGGAACACGGAAATGTATGTTGCCAATTCTCCCTTCTCATGGAAAACCTATGGCTAGGCATACGTTATTCTGATGAAAATCAACTGCAAAAATTCACCCCCTATCAGGATATCACCGCAGTCTCTCCCTTCTAAAGTATTCCTTTTTTATTTTTTTAATACACAAGTCAAGGTTTCAAGAGAAAATATATAGCCTGTTGATACATACCATTATAGCAATGTAGTGCCTATAGGGCAAAGGAAGGGGTCCATCCATGCGCAGCATATAGAACTGGCTGCGGAGGAAAGACTCCAGGTACTGAGTATGGATACTCATGACCTGTGTGATGTTGTCCAGGCGACCAGATGTAGAGTATTCTTCCACAAGAAGATTAGTACGTTCATCCAAACCATTTGCTTGCATAACCTTAAAAATAAGACAAACAAACTTAACAGAGAAAGAGATTTTCTCTACCTTTTAGTTGTAGGGAGAAACATATTGCAGTATGAAAGCTTTGTTTGTGTACAAACTTAAAGGTAACACTGGAGATCCAAATGTATATTTGTAAATATACATTCTTGCATGCAGGCAAATACACACATAGAGATGCTACTTGTATACTGACAACTGAAGAGCACTTTACACTGTACTTCTGTTATTTTAATTTCTATGTAAACCAAAACCATTTTTCTGCAGATCTTTCCAAAACTTGCAGATGCTTAAAGTCAAACCTGTACAGAGAACTGGAAGTAAGCAAGACCTACATGGAAAGTCTTTATGGAAGTCATTCTGTATAGACACACACCACCCGAGCATACAGCCCTAAAACCAATTCCAAAATTAATGGAGAGGAACTGAGTTATGTAACCAAATTATAGAAAGAGCCTGGCAATCTACCCCTTCTGTGCTTGTATAATTGAAGAGGAGATCAAATGCTAATTTGTCCATAACAATCAAGTATTATTTAGAATAGGAATTTAATGCTTTCTTTAAACAAAAGCTGTTCTTTAATTATTCCAACCAATGCATACCTTGGGCACAAGATGAAATGAAACAGCGAAAGAGTAAGTACCTCTTGCTTTGCAAGCCCTGACAGAGTAATAGGGCTATTACTCTGTGTTTATCACCAAGAACAGCCATTCTCAACATGTTCACTGTGGAAGTTACAAGCACAAGACAGGAATACACGGTATTTATTCTGAAACTGCACGGTATTAAACCAGCCAGCTTACTATTGCAAACTCCATGAAATGAGAAAGCATTCTAGCTGATTTACTGCACACGAAGATACAAAGTGCCTAAAAGAAGACACGATGCTTTTGCTGAAGTATTAATTTTTATTATTTTTTATATATATATTGCTGAAATACTATTCTATTTAAAACATGTTTTCTTTCTCTATGATGGGTTGATGAATGGGCTGTATGTTAAGTATGTTTTTCATCAAATCTTATATAGAATTACATACAAAGAAACATGAACAACATATGACATTTTCACTTCTTACCATTGTAGCTCCCTGTTCTAATCTGTGGGCTCAGGAAAAAAGGGAAAAAACAGCTATGACATTAGGCTGCTCCATCATTTTCACAGGTGTAGCTCTTCACTATGGCAGCTTTTCTGTGTTTTTTACCCAAAATGATGCCTCCACAATTTTCCTTAAGAATGTTTTTACCATCGCAAGTTTACTCAGAGATAATTTTATCTCACTTTCTACTGTATATCCCTCCAAGGAGCCCCCCTTATTCTTCAGCAAGGTTATCTCCCATGTATTTAGGAGATCTTTGTCCCATCTAGTAGTTTCTTCGGGAAATCACACTTCCTGTTTCTCTGGAAGGTTTCTAATCTTCCCCAGCTTGTCAGGAGTTTTCCTTGTGATAGTACAAGTTATGGAGAAGAAATTCTGCTGACATAATTGAAATACAATCCTGTAGGACTGCACTGTAACTATGTTAGGTGTAGCAACATGCTGCATTATTGCTCCTGAGATTTATCTCCATCTGTATTACTACCCTCTTCATACTGTATATGTTCTTCCTCCTGATTTATTAGGATGGATCCACAAACATGTTTTTTTTTTATTCTGCTTGTAAAGCCTTGAGGCACTTTAACAGGAACCTTTATAACTAGGTTGTTATTGCTCTGTCCATATTCCTTCCATTATGACAATAAAGCAGGCTACTATCAAGATTCGTAAGACACTCAGCATGTTACTCATCTCTAACTATATCCTTCCTACCCATGGTATTACTTCATGCCAAGGAACAGGGAGAAAAAGTAGTTGTTTGCTCAACAAACAATACTTTACAGTTGTTCATGATACTGAATCGCTGTTTTAACCATACAGGTGGAGGTTCCCTGCTTGTACTGGGTAACTGCTGGGATTACTCCTTTCCAAGAACTACTCAGTGATGCCTTCTGCACCCTTGGCAAGACCTTACCAAGTCTATCAGCTGTGAAATCAATTTATTAACAATTCTCTCAAAATATGTTATCTTTTTAACTGCATTTATTTTTCTGCTTTTTATAAAACTTTATGAGAAAAAAAAAGTTGTAACAAAGCTTGGCATTGCAACTTGCAGCTCGTATTTCATACAAAAGGGAACTCTTCTTCACAAGTCTGGCTGGCTGGAACTCATTCTGCTCCCCTCTTCCCAAGTCTAAAAGACTGGTTTTGACCTCTCTTCCTTTTTGCATCATTATGTTTGTTTTTAAATTCAAACCTTGCCAGTGTGTAAATGCAGAGAGACTCAGAGAACAGCAGCTATCTTGTTTTTCAAAATGTCCTGTTGACCATTCTAGAATGCAAATGATCTGCCTTTAGCAACTACTTTAAATGAAACAAAACAAAAAAAGTCCTGGTTTTATAGTCAGCCATCCCACATAATTAATTGCTCAATAAATAATACTCTGTGGAGACTGAGATCACAGCAGAATACCACCATAGCCAAGTTTCTACTTAACAGCAGTAAGCTGAAAATCAAGGCTTAAGTTGAACATTAAATCATGGCCAGAAATCTTGAGTTTGAAGTCAGACTGTACCTTTCAACCATACATTCTCTCAAGAGCCACAGTTACGGTCTAAGGATTTAAGTCATAGTTTCAGGTTCTCTCAAGCTGAAGGTCAGACACTGCTCTGAGAGCTATATAATCATATTGCTGCAGTACTGCATAGGCCTCCCCTTAGGCCTGTCATTAAGAGTAGCAAGTGATCATCCTCCATGAGAAGAGCAGAGCAGGCACTCACAGCTGTGTCTTGGAGCATTGGTGACCACAGACATCAAACAGCACCACGTGTGTGAAAGGTCAGGGTGGTTCTTACACTCTGGAGCCTGCTCCAGAGAAGCCATCACTTACGCTCTCAAAGGAGCTCATCTGGGTACCATGGAACAAGCTGGATCGTAAAACTGTACTTCAGTATTTCCACGTTAAAAGCTACCATCTGACCGGCCCAGCTAACTGCAAACTTACTTCGTTCTCTGGTATAAAGGCACTTGGTCCTCTTGTCAATGGTGAGGAGACTTGTACTCTTTTTTCCTGCAAAACAGTCACATAATTCAGTCAGCACCAGGAATAACATATTAACTTGCCTTATTTCACAAGATTAGATCTCCAAGGCCTGGAGTTGGTTCTCTTCCCAAGGCCACCTGGGTGTTCTACAACCCACTGAGGAGGTGAAGCCCCCTCACCACATTGGTTAGATCAGCTTTGCATCCCTTGTAATTTGTGTCAATGAACAGCACTAATTTTGGCAAAGAATACAACAACAACAAAAAAACCACAAATCTAATCCTGTTTGGTTTATAGACCAGTTTGAATATACATGGACAGCAGCAATAAAACATTTTGCATGATGCTAAAATTAGCCATTGATTGAATGGAAGTTTGGAAAGCAGAGGGGGAAAAAAAGCCACGCTTGGGAAATTATAAGCAAGATGCTGCTTTCTTCAATATCAGCATCTAAGGAGATCCTCAGTGTTCAGAAAAGTGTAAACACTCTGTGTGCCAAATACTGGCATGAAAAGCACAGTCCCTGCAAACCAGCAAGCCCCAATTTGCTCTAGAAACATGGCGGAACGGCTCAGCTGCCGAGCCCGGAGAGCACCACACACGGTACACGCCCTGGTGTGCAAACCCCAGACCTGGGGTGTGTAGACCTAGCCTTTGAGGACGGTATCTTTAGTACAGACCAGACCGATAGCAGAACAAAAGCCAGAGGATTTTTTCATTATTTATTATTGAATATAAATTGAACTACAATAAACTGTGGAGGCTTTCACAGAATGGCCACTGACAGCCAGAGGGGTGAAGGGGACCTACCAGGGGCAGGACCAGCACTGTCAGTGTCATTCCTGACCAATGCTGGTACAACTTCTTCTCAAAGACCCTCCTGGAGATTCTCCTGGAGGTTCCTCTGTCTTCCTGGGTCATTTATTTCAATGACTAACTCCTTGGATTATTAGAAAGTTTTCCTAATGTCTAACCCGAATTTCCCTTGCAGCAATTTAAAGCAGCTGCTTCTTGTCTTTTTTTTCTTTTCCTCTTTAGGGTCATAACTCCACCTATCTGGAAACTATGGCTGTGCACTTTCTCAAGTTGGTGACTCTTAATAAGTTATCCATCAAGAGCACCATTGGATTTGCATACTAAATAATTCATGCCCCTAACAGAGAAGTCTGAGATTTTCCATAACAAATGACCCTTAAATACCTCTACCAGGGGTGCTTTAGCTTAGGCTGAGCGTGCCATCAATTTCCACAGAGGAAAATGAAGCCACTGGAGCTGTGTAACTATTGTCTTGCTCCTTAAAAACATCCTGTCCTTTCCAAATTACATTATGAAAAAACATGCAAAAAATCAGCAGCGATTATTCAGGGAAGATGTTCCAAAGCAAACTCTTGTAGCACAATTAAATTTTGAATAATTAGATTTGAAAAATGTAGAAATAAGCTGGACCTAATATGTGAAGCCCCGCAGCCAGGAGACAACTTACTGCAACTGCTGCCTGCTCTCACAGCCCTAAAATCTCATAAAATACTTTTTATTAATCAAATGTACTTAGTCTAAAGTAGTAAGAAAGGGAATAGAGAGACTGGTGTCTGCACATGCAACCCTTTCCTCACACAGCTACACAAGGTCAGGAAGACATCTTCTAGCCTTAAACACCCAATCCTGCCAGCAGCCAGTCATTTCTGGCAACATTAAAAAACAGAAATGCTTTCCAAGATTACTATTAAGGTTGCATTTTACTTGTTTTATGAAGGTTATCTGGATATTAGAGTTTAAAACATTCATTTCATACTGAATAATCTGGAGGAAGCAGCTTGCATGAGCGAGGCAGCTTGCATGAGCGAGACAGCTTGGAGAGCTGAAAACTGTGAGCTCTCACTGGAGCACAAGTCTAAACCAGAGCTGAACCGCTGCCTTCTCCATGGTGCTCTCTGACCTATAACCTGCTTCTTCAGGCTCTGCAAAGCTGGTTCGCGAGACCAGACCAGGGAAAAAAAAAAATGCATGTGCCTCTTCTAGCAGAATCTGGGCTCTGTTCCTGTGTTTCCTTTTTGAATGTGACTGCTGTTACTCCTTTGACCCTGCAAATAAGCTACTGCTGAGAAGGAAAGGAGGAAGCAGTACTTGGGTGGATGAATGTAGGCAAGCATCTCCAATTAATCCTTGTGAATGATGACAGAAAGCCAAGGAGATAGTCAGACAGGAAAAATGAGGTGTTTTAAATGTATTACAAAAATGACAAAACCCATCTCCTTCTGGGTGGTGGCAGTTCTAAAAAACACAAGCTTGGGAAAAAAAAAAAAGACATACTAACCAGAACAAGAACAAAAAACAAACCCCCAAACATGATAATTCAAGTTGGTGACTCCAATCTGAGCACATTTTCAAGGAGCTGGTTTTTTTCTGTATTAGAAGGGTATACTCTTCCCTTCCATCGACACAAATGATTATTTTTCTTTCATGCCAAAGCTTTTATTTTATTAAAATTGATGAAAAAAAGCTTGTCAGAAGAAAAGAAGCGAACATCATCTGCCTGCACAAGCTCTCAGGATGCTGTTAATAAAAACATGGTAAGTTTACAAGTATTAAGATGACACTGGCTTTGTTGAGCTGTAGATAATAAGCATGCCCACTGCTTCTGGGCATGCTTTATCTAGAGCAGTGTTTCAAGGTCTACCCAAAAACCCAAATATGAAAAACTACGTATGGAAATTAGAAAGCAACATTGCAGATATATGGTCATTTATGGTGAAAGTTCTTGCAAAGCTTCTTGTTTCCCAAGAAAGCAGATTTATATTCCTGTCTAACTAGTCTTTGCAGGTTACACTAGCTATCACTAAATAAATCAGACAGGGTCCCAAATATCTTCTTTGAAATTGGATTCTTATGCTAAGCAGATGAAGCAAGAAATAGGTTGCTCAGCAACTAAAATGCTGTATACACATACACCAGCCATTTGCTTCCTCGTGTTCCTCCAGAAACACACTGCCAGAGAATGAATAAGTTATTTTAAAAAAGATTTGCAACAAATTGCATTTACATCACGCCCAGCACCTTTTTTTGGGGTGCTTCCTCAGAAGGAAAAAGAGCTTCAAATATAAGCAGAGATAACTGAGCTGGGGCAGGTTACTGGGAGAGAGGCCACTGCAGGGCAGAGCCTAGAAGCAGGTTTTGCAGTAGCATGCTGCGGCGTCAGGACAGCAAAATGAGACCTCTGTAGACCACGGGAGAGCTGCTGAAGGAATTTGAGAAAAATCGGGTCTCAGAAAGCTTTAGCTGTGACTTGCTTTCTGTCCTTAAGCTTGCAGTGGTGTCCAGAGCTAAAGAGCAAGAATTTTAACAGTGACAAACTGGAACCATTTCCACTTGCATGTCTATAATTTGCAAGAGTCACCTTCATCCTTGGGAGGGCTCTGCCCAAACCCCCAGAGCCAAACGCTGTGACCTGCCATCTCAGGGGTTTATTTGCAGTTGTGGACTGTGCACCTTCCCTCCAGGGGCAAGAATGACACGGGCACTGCAGCATGGCACCCACATCTCAAACAGCCGCTGGGCTGCCGTGGCAAAGGAGGGGATGAAGGGATGCCAGAGCCACCCAGCTGGCAACGTGGCCATGAAGCCCAAGCAGGAGCAAGCGGGAGCCCAGCCAATGCTGGGACAGCATGGTGGCTTTCCTCCCAAAGCCTGAAGCAAAAAAAATAACCTTTCTTCCTCTGCACTGTGACATGAGTCAACGCATCCTCAGGCTTTAAAGAAATGTCTATTTTTAGCAAGCTGTAAAGGAGGCTGTTTCAACTGAGAACGGAGCTGCTCACTGGTGGGGGTGACTGAACAGGTGATTTAGGAAGAACTTTTGAACACCTATGAATGGAAACAGCACAGGTGAGAAGCAAGCGAGTGGCTGCATTGACGGAGGAGTACAGGGGCTTCTGACACACGTGGCACATAAAAGCATCCTGAACACGACATTAAGGTGGCCATCCTGAAACTGACGTGGGGGAAGGTGGGGAAATAACTGGGAAGAAATATTTTGCACCTCATAGAACCATACAATGTTAGGGGTTGGAAAGGATCTCTAGAGATCTTTGAGTCCAATCCCCCTGCCAGAACAGGATCACCTAGGGCAGGCCACACAGGAACACATCCAGGCAGGTTTTGAAAGTCTCCAGAGAAGGAGATACAGTATTCCAGGTGTGGTCTCAGTAGGGCAGAGTAGAGAGGGAAGGAGAACCTCCCTAGAGCTGCTGGACACAGTTTTCTTAATGCACCCCAGGATGCCATTGGCCTTCCTGGCCACAAGGGCACATTGCTGTCCCATGGATAACTTACTATCCACTAGGACTCCAAGGTCTTTCTCCGTGGAGCTGCTTTCCAGCAGCACGACCCCTAACCTGTACTGGTGCCTGGTATTACTCCTCCCCAGATACAGGACTCTACACTTGTCCTTATTAAACTTCATGGGGTTCACCTCCCCGTTCTCTAGCCTGTTCAGATCTCAATGGATAGCAGCACAGCCTTCTGGTGTGTCAGCCACACCTCCCACCTTAAGAGGAAATTTTGTGAGCAGTGGCAATGCTGCCACTCATGTCCCTGTGAACTCACAGAGAAGTGCAAGTGGTTGGGAAATACCCCCAAAGAGGCTCAGAGACTCTACTCCAACAAAAATGGCCACCAGTATAAAGACATCAGGATAACAAAAAGCACTACACCAAATATAAATCCTAAAGACTTCCCAGAAATAACTATTTTTCCTAAACAAGCAGAGTTGTGGGGTTTTATTTATTTATTGTTTGTGTGTGTGTGGTTTTATATTTTGTTTGTTTCTTTAATTTTTTATTTTTTAAGCGAGGGGAAGGTGATGAGTATTTTTTTTTTATTTATTGTACTTTTTCTTATAATCTGCAAGCACTTTTGCCACCATCTAGCATTTCTAAACCTCTTTGTTTTAATTCAGTGGTCTATCACTTTACAATACATACCATCTGTGGCAATAATCTGAGTGGAGTCAGTCCCTGGGACACTCAGGTGGGAGTTGAGAACTGGGTTTAGGACTCCCTGTCTGGGGCTTTATCTCTCCCAAGGGCTCAATTTTGTCCCCACCCTAGTCTTATCTTAGTTCTTCAAAACCAAAATACACCAGTTCAATCTCACAGGCTTGATGCTGCAAAGCGCATTTTTCAGTTTCAGTCTGAGAGACACTAACACCTGGTGTGTTATTTCTCATAGTACTTGCAGTATTATTTGCTGTTGCTGGTAAAACCCCACCTACAAACTGGCTTCTCCTACGTCCATTATTGCTCACTGAACACATTTCCACTTCCTTGGAATCCTGGGGCAGGGTCTACCTCCACTTGCTCTGGTCACAACTAAATCCTCTGTGTTTCAGTGACACCTGACACAAATTTACAGTCATACTGGTCCACCTCCTCATTCTATCATTGCTGAAGACAGAAAAAAACATGGAAAAAGGAAAAAAAAAATAATGCAATTATTGACTGTGTCTTAGATTCTACTATTATTCAAACCCTTCCTTAGGATGCAGGAGGGATATTCTTTATTTCTGTGTATGCCAAGGTGTATTTTAATTTATCCACCTAACTTTCTCAGAGGAAGAACAGTTTAGAAATGTGGCAGAAGTTTACGATACATCCAATTCATTTTTGGTGGAAACTTTCAATACTTTTAATGCATTTATATAGGATTAATATAATATTTAAAGCTACACATACTTCTTGCTGACTAAAAGGAAAATCAAATACACACAGTTTACTTGGCTTCAGATGTCAGTGCTTCTGGGAGGCTCTGTTTGACAAGAACAAAAAACTGTATTCATCAAAGCTGTGAAGTACTGAAATTTATTGACAAACATTTATTGGCGCATCATTTTTTAAAGAAAGAAAATCTGTTTATGCCATCTAGTGTAATAAAATCAAGAGCTTTATAGTTTCAGAATATATCTGCAATTCATCTCAAATTAGGTTTGTGTATCAACTTCAAAGATTTGGATACATATTAGAAGGGTAAATGTTGGTGTCCTGGTTTTCAAAACACTTTCTGTAGAGAAAGAAAAGCTGAAAGACAAAAGAGAAAATGTGACAAGGAATAATTTGAATGATGCTCAAGACTTTATTTGCTGACAGCACAGTTGTTCTTTTTACAACTGATCCATTCCTATAATTAAACACAGGACCTATCTCCAGAAGCAATAAAAGAGATGTTCAGAACAAACAATGTCAAAATGTTAAGAGTTCATAAAGTAAAAGTCCTAGCCTACAGCTATTTTTTAAGGGTATTTCAAATGATTTTGCAACAGTTTCTTCCTCTTAACAGACTGTGCAGCTCCAAAAATGCAAACTAAGCAATCAAGATGAAAATTAGCAGAGGAAGTCAAACAGTAGGAAATCTTTCTTGTGGAACAGCCTTTCAAAATACTTAAACCAGTCATATTTTACATTAAGAATTTGGCATCTTTGTGCTTGACAGCTGATGAAGTGGTGCAAGTTGCTGGGAAAGGAGCCAGTACAGTACAATTGATGAGGAGTTTTTCCTTTGGTAACAGGTTACAGCCCTTTTGGATTTCACACAATAAAAGGAAGCCTATCCCAAGTTCCCATCCCTCCACCAGCCATTAAGAACACAATCCACACTAATTAGAAACCAAAGGGAAGCAATTTCTACCCAACCCAAGATGGATGGCCAGGCAGCATAAGTCCAGCAGCGGTTCCTCAATCTTTGGAAGATATGCGGTACACTCAGCCTATGGGAGAAAAACTTGGGTAGTGAATGTGGTAGTTACTGGCAGAAAGGTCTATCTCCTTTTCCGTAGAGAAAGCCTACCTCTATATCCTCTTTAGTCCTACTTCTGTCCTATCACTCTCCCTGTCCCGGAGATAATTTCTGTTAACCAAAACCAACCTTTAATTGCAACTTGGAGGAGACAGGCAAGGACTGCAGGTCAAACATCGCAGTAAGAGGTAAGCTGCAAATTCGTCTTTATTCAAGAAACCCAAACTGTGTTTTGCATTTTTGTCAAAGCAGATCTGAATGTATCAAGTAAAAGACACAACTGTAACTTAACCTTGATGTAACTGAAGTACAGAGTACATCTAAATGAGAAAGTAAAGCTGAGGCTCCATATTGGAAAAACTGAAAGATCTTCATGAGAAGATTTGCTCAACTAAGTGCAAAGTCAAACCTAAACATCCATTATTAACATGCAAAAAGGATGAGAGATAAAGACCTATTTCCAGTTCCTTGTTGCTTCAACCTAATTTAAGCCATACCTCAAAATCTGATCTTATTAAAAAAAAAAAAATGTGGACAGGCTGGAGAGGGTCCAGGGAAGGTCCACAGAGATGATCCAAGGACTTGGAATCTGCCATATGAGGAATGGCTGAGAGAACTGGGTTTGTTCAGCCTTCAGAAAAGAAGGCTTAGGAAGATCTTACAACCATGTTTCAGTATTTAAAGGGTGCCTGCAAAGAAGATGGAGACTCACATTTTACAAGGGGTCACATGGAGAAGATGAGGGGCAATGGGTACAAGTTACTCCTGGGCAGATTTTGACTGGATGCAAGAGAAAAAATTTTTCAAAGAGAACAATCAGCCATTGGAATAATCAGTCCAGGGAAGTGGTGGATTCCCAAACACTGGACACTGAAGATTTGGCTAGACAGGGCACTCAGACATCTTGTCTTGACCATGCTTTTGCCAAGAAAGGTCAGCTCAGATGATCCTTAAGCTCCCTTCCAACCTGATACTCTATGATTCTCTGATTCTCTATGATTATCCATGCCCTAATCCTTGTCGAATACCAAGACTGAAACTCAATCAACCAAACACAGACACCCACATCAGAGTAAGCCAGCTGGGTCCTGCTTTCCAAAAGGTATATTCAGAATGAGATCCATAGTGCCATGGGAATGCCTGATTTTCCTCCGTAGACTAACTGGAATCCACCGGTAACCAGGTCAATGATAGCCTTGGACAGCTAGGCAAGACACGTACCACTAGCAGACAACAAATGATCTTCTGGTCTACTGCAGCCTTAAAAAAAAAAGAGAGAGAGAGACAAAGCTTCCCTCATAAGTCCAAGGAGAACGTCCTCTCTCTCCCTCCCCACACAGTCAACAGTAACACTGGAGTTTGTGTGCTCCCCAAGAAATGCCCTCAGGAGAGTAGATCTTGTGATGAGCAAGATGACTCAAAAGCCTACAAGCACAGCAGAAGAGCATTTTCTATGTTCCAACAGCATCAGATATCAAGAGCAAAAGTTACAGTGGAAAACTTCAGTGGTTTAAGCTGAGACTTGTTTTATCTGTACTGTGGCCCACTTCCATCTCCTGATTTAGTCCCGTTCTGATGTACTGACACAGACCAATATTATCTAGTTTGGGGAATGGAGCCTTTAGCCACTAAACTGGCAAAACTCCATCGAATTAATCTGCCTCATCATCAGCCAGGACAGCAACGCTGCTTGCTAATGAAGAGTCTCTGCAGCAGCACGACGTATCCTTTAATTTGCTGCCTTCCATGCAGAGGGCTGCCTCGTCCTGCCTGAACACAGCCCATCTAAACAAGCATGACTTCGCTCTGCCAGAGGGGCCCTACATGCCTGGGAGGCTGCAGGCTCAGTGTGGTTAAGAGAAGCAACTGTGGTCATGCATGTGGTCTCCATCCTCCTGTGGAGAGACGGTATCGACTTCCCCATTTGATCCATGCAGCAAACCACTGCCAAAAGGTAGAACAAATGTTTGATAGAAAGTATAGATAAACCAGCAGCTGCTTTGACAGGCCTGAATTAATATCTACATTAAGTACTGATGGCATAGTCTCCTTACAATACAGTAATTCAATGGTTAAATATTTCAATTCACAAACACACACACACATTT
>VWZY01004389.1:381415-396042 GCA_013399075.1 Chloroceryle aenea
AAGACCCCTAGGGTTATGTAAATCAGTCATGTATCTCTAGAAGAACTGCCTCCCAAGAATGCTCTACCAAATTTTTAATAGGTCTGAAAATACATGTCTTGCAAGCAAGCAAGCTTGAACGGCATTCATCCGTACTGGAAATGCATAATGGAATCCTACTGCTGTGAAGAAAGTGGCTTAGCTTTGTTTGCTGGTTGTTGGTTTTTTTTTTTTTTTTTTTAAAGTATTTCAAAGATGTTAAATATTAAAAGTGTTAGATTTATCTAAGAGCAGCACAGGGCAAAACACTCCAACAATATATTTTTAAGAAAACCTTTGTGAGACTCCATTGCAATTCACACTGGAACATCCTCAAGTGCTACAGTATTCCAGCAAAGATCGTAATTGCCAAGGTTTTATAGGAAGGAAGATGAATTTAACTGCAGGTTACTATAAAAGCAGATGGGGAGAATTGTCTAACCAGGGACTGGCACTGAGGCTGCATTCTCTCACCTCTCCTCTTTGGCACTGCCGTCGCATTCATCATGACAAAGCGCAGAGAGAGGCAAAATGCAGGTGCAGTGTGCCTTAAAACATTAAGATTTAGATTTTTACCAAGTGCAAGACTCTTAAGGTTACGTGTGCACCACAGTCACTAATACAACTGCTTCTCTGCTAGAATTATTTAAAGGTAGCTTTGAAGAACTCCTTCACTAATAGTGATTTTAAAGAAATCCTTGGCTAACAGCTCCTGAGTCAGGTGAGCGCATGAAGCTCAGCTGCACAACCTGCTTGAGAAACCAAACATGAATTCTGCTGCCACTGTTGAGTTTTCAGCTGAAATGATGAAGCCAGACAGTTCAGAATGAATAGTATCATAAAGAGATCTGCTCACAGCAAGTATAGAAGTTCTACTTTTGCACTTGAATGGAAAAAATAATAACAATATCTTCCTGTGATTAGCATCTTAATCCCCCCACAGCTACAAGGGAGGCAGCTGGGCTCCAGCCTCTGCCCCAGCTCACTAAAATTGTTTCCTCCCCAGTTTCAACTACCTGCATGATAGGCTACCAGAGCAACGAGGATGCACTGGTGTCCTGGCCACACAAAGTATTTTGCTAGCTGAGGTATTACCAGAGTTTGTGACTATTGTCGAACACTACATGTTTACTAACTACCAAACACTGATAAATCTTTACTAGTAAAGTGTGGAAATCCATCACAGAGTTTAACTCAAGAAGGCAAAGGTTGAGGATCTTCCAAATGAGAAAAGCTGTTTGACCTGTACCTGTGAGATCTTGGACCATACAGTCCAGCTTCCCATGCACTCGCACTACTTTTCACCAAGTATTACACCGTGCAATGGTGAATGCTTTCGCTTCTTGTAGCTCTTGTCTTAAAATGCAGGAGGTGACACACGCTGCCTGCTCCCCTCACTACCCAACTGGTGAAAGCCGCTGAACCAGGATGTTTAAATGGGAAGACTGAATTTTAGCAGAAGAGCAGTGCTCTTGCTGCACACTGGCATTTCATTACCTGGAGTGTATCACAGGTGCTTCTTTGCTGCATCTCAAGGAAAAGATAAAATCACAGAAGCCCCATGCTCTAGAAATAAACTCATCATGTGATCCTGCCAACAGTCCCTCTTGATGTCTGTGTCCTTATAGTGTTATCAGCTCGATGAAAACTACTACTGAGCAAACAGTGTCCCAGAATATGCTGCTACAGAAACATGCTCCCGAGCACCTTTCACTTACCAAACCATACTATATAAAAACAAATTCTATTCTGAGACATAGGAAAGTCAAGCAGATGGAAGAAGCATGTGTTTTCAAATTGCTTTTCCCACACATTTTATGTACAAAATGATCATAGCAGTTATTTTAAATCTGAGTGCAGGAGCTATCTTAAGATTTGTGGAAGTAACTCACCAAAATTCAGAAAAACAAATCCTCTCACCCAGATAAAAGAGGGAAATGTGCTCAGCTCAGTACTGGAGCCCCCCAGCCAGCTTTCTGCCATCTTTTTCATACTGGATTGGGAAACATAGCAGCTTGAGTCCTGGAAAGCAACTCTGAACTGCTGAGCTTGTTGTCACAAGCATGTCAAGATTTTAATTGATTGCCTCCTGGCTGTCACAGTCCATGCATAGTGTGCTTTTACCACCTCCAATAAAAGGATCAGGAATAAACCAGTAGGTTGCAGGCTCAAGCGGAGGCACTTAACCTTTTCCACAACATTCAACTAATCTGTCGAAATCCTTGCCTTAAGATGCTGTGGACACCTGAAGTCAGCGTGTGCTTAAAAGTAAATTGTTCGAGCTCATGGAACAGAAATTGAAGAACAGTTATTAAATATGGAAAAGGCACCTCCAGCTCAGAAAGTTCTCACGAAGAAATACTTGGAGGACTGGCAGAATGCCGAGTGAGTGTTACAATGAACTTGCTCCATTTTGCGTCCTCTTCCTTAGATACCTTCCCTTGGCTACTATCAGAGACAGGACACTGAGTTTCGATCTGATCCACATTTGCTCCCTCACCATGAAGAACTTTAGCTAAGCTGTTCACATTAAAATTCAAGCCACTATAAAAATATTAAAACATTAAGCTGACATGAGGTTTCTAGTTTACAGGAAAAAAGAACTTAAAATTTTAAAAGTTAATCAATTGAAAAGCTTTTTTTTTCTTAAAAAAAAAAAAAAAGAGAAGCCCACTTGGCACAAGTTTCTCAGAATAATGCTCACGTACAGTTTATGACCACTGACCATCTCTGTTACAGTTCAAATAACATAAGAAATGTTCTGCCTGGAATAG
Source organism: Chloroceryle aenea (assembly GCA_013399075.1). Taxonomy (NCBI): domain Eukaryota; kingdom Metazoa; phylum Chordata; class Aves; order Coraciiformes; family Cerylidae; genus Chloroceryle; species Chloroceryle aenea. Next base: position 384,208 of record VWZY01004389.1, read on the forward strand.
GATAGCCTCTTTGGAAGTCCAAAAGCAGCAATGTCCTTCTTTAAGAGAAGCACCTTTTTTGCCATATTTCTTTGGTCAATGACTCAAACAGAAAGAACGTGCCAGATGAAAAAAATAAAATCTCCCTGACTAAAAGCTTTACCTCTAGCCTAAAGGTATAATTTCCAAGAGCAAGCGCCTTGCTGTCTAAGCCAGGAGTTTAAGCCTTTTTTGATTAGTTGAGTAGTAAGCATTTTTCAGAAGGAAGTGGTATTGACACTTTGAGTTTACTGAAATAAGTTTTCTTATGCAGTGTCCTTGAAAGAAGCCCACAGAAGTCATATAGGTATCAGGGCCACAGATGGGAAACCACAGATGAGCCCTTTTGATTCTTCACCTGATAGGAAATCCTAAAACAGTCACCAATTAGAGCAAATTATTTCCCCAAGGAGTCTTGTTTGCAAAGGCTGGAGACTATTCTACAATGAGCAAGGAGCTGACACGCTAACCATTTTACGTTTGATTAATCTGGGAGAGGTTTGGGCAAGAGACCAACAAATGAAAGGCTTCATCTTGGAAGCACATTCGAAAGCTACCGACTGTCTGGAACGACCATAACAATACTTGCAGTCAGGCAGTTTCTTCCTCTTTTTTCTTCCTTTTTTGCTTTTTTGAAGAACATTTTGCATCTTAAGCTACATCTTACTGAAGTGAGTCATTACTGAGATACAATCTCCAAAACACACTGACTTAACGTGGCTGAGCTGGTGACAGCAAAGACTTAAGGTACAAATGTATTTTCCTGACAGCGCTTAAAGGAGATAACCGCTTTCAAAAATGAAGATTCATAACTGTTACAGAAGATTTATTCCATGTAAATAGAGATGTGTCCAGAGACAGATCAGCTATTCTTGCTCTCTTCAGCTGTCCAAGCCAACAGACTGGCAGAACTTCAGATTTACCTTGAACCTCAGAGCTGACAGGCACTCCTGTCTCCTCAGATAACTGCCTACACTTCCACCAAGAGGAGTTTTGGCTACATTACAGGCACTTAAAGACTCTACAAGAAAACCCCCACCAAGTACTACAGAGATAATAAACCCATTAATTTTATACCCTGCTTGCCTTAGGACTTCTGTAGCTACAGAAGAGCGAGTTAACAAATATTGCCCAATGAGACCTTTCGTTGTGCTCCAGTCTACTTGCCCTTTTGCTGAATTAAGTCACCGAACCCAAACTGAGACCTTCACATCAGAGGAAGCTCAGGTCCAGAGAGGCACATTCACAGCCTTTATTTTCACCCAACTTAGCTCCGTACAGACAGACTTTAGACCATGCAATGGGTTTTCCAACTTCTCTGGGAAACAAAATCCAAGGCCGTAGACCTAGCTTCTCAAACCGGGCAAATTACTCATGTTGGATGGCTGGATGCTGCCTGCAAGTATTAATGAGGCACAGCTTTACGCAAAGGAGTGTCCCATACAAAACAGCAACAGCACTGGAGAGTCAAACTGCTTTTGCTTGTACTGCAAGTTTCTGTTGGATAAATAGGTCAAGTAACTACAGCTTTATCTAATACTTTTTGCATAAGTGACCTAAAGAGCAGAGCCATGGAGGGAGACTTTCCGCTCCACCTCCATTCTCATTTTGCTTTTTTAAGCCCTATGTGCAAGACAGCTCAGAACACCCTCCCTTAGTGCATGCTGCTCTCTTTCCCCTCATCCTCTGCTCAGGTGTAACAAGCACCAAGCGTAGCTCTCCCCTGAACACCGGCTGCAGGCTCCTTCAGACTTCAATTACGTTACGTTACAGTTGACCTTTTCAACCAACACACCTTTTCTTCCAACTGCTTGTGAAGCACCAGTGTTGAAGTAAGACAAGAAGTTTTGAATTGCTGGAATAAAATTTACTTATCTCAGCAGGTTCTACCTGCATGATCCATGATGTTACTGCCTCATCCAGTCTTTCCTCAGTAATGCAAACCTGAAAATGACTAACGTAATTGAACAGTTTGTTTGAACAGTTTGTTTGGGTTTTCTGGAATGAGCAGAAGATTAAAAAAAATAATAATTTGAAGTCTCCTGAAGTATTAATACAGCATAGGCTAGTTGGAGTTCCAGTTCAACACTTCCACTGCATTCGTTCCAATGTGGAGACTGCAAAATGCAAAAATATTAAATAAGCTGAAGAAACAGAAGAACAATAATAAAAAAACTATGGTGAAGAAGACAAAAAGCTGTATCTGATTCTAGTTCAGATACATTGGAGCTTATCTGTAATTCAGAGGGAGAAGCTAATCAGTCAAAATGAACCACTGGCTAATGAACATCCTACATCTGAAGTGTTGTTTGAATGCATTTCCTACCACTAGGGACTGGAAGTTCCCACAGCAGGATTCTAACAAAGAGTCCTGATGCAGAGTTTTCTTGCATTAGTGCTCTTGAGCGAAAACTTCTGCAACTGCATTAGAGAGGACTTTAAGCACGGGTGCTTCAACAGCTGCCTATGGTACCCAATGGGTGCTTGAGTCAGCCTTTGGAAGAAACAGAACAAGTCAGCTCATAACTGGGAGCGTGTTGTCATCAACCTATTACTGTGTAAGAATGGTGACAGCTTGTGAACTTCAACAGCATGCTTCCACCTCATATACACTTCATACTACATAGAACGTGTGTGCGCAGCCACTCTGAAGTCCAGTTTAAGGAGTCAGTAGTATGGGTCCTTCCCCATAAACAGCTGACTTAATTTTCTAACTCTAAGCCAGTTATTGCAGTAAAGCAACGAGCGCTCGGCAGAAGAATCAAATGCTGATGCAGATTTCCAGGGAGGGTCAAGGTTCACTCTGAACGCTGAACAGCCGGTGGGTATTTGCACGCAGGCAGCGCAGCTGATTTCAAGACACAAAACATATTGTAGTAAAGCAACATTTCAAGTGTTCTTCCATGCTGGATGAGATCCAACCGGTGTCAGGTAGAGTATTTAGACAGTGTGTAGGCGCTCCATTTCATTAGAGGTCTAATCAAATTTCTAAATGCTAGAACAAATTACTATTTCCGCACCTCTAATCAGCATCGAGGGTGCTTTACTGCAAGGAATGTCAATCAACTTGGAGGGAATATTTTTTAATTTTTTTAGTTAATAGGGATAATTACACTAAAACAGATTTAGAACCATATGGCCAAAACCCCTCCAGATACATTTAGCCAATAATGTAACTATATTCCCTTCACCACATGCTAAAGCAGGAGGTATTAAACATATTTATAAGCACGTGCCATTAAATTAGGTTCCATGCTGTTAAGATACTTTATTAAGTAGTTTTTAACTGCACAATTCATATAGAGGAGAGAACATACTCTGGCTTTCAGTTGTTTTCTTGGTATTAGCCAGAGCAAATCCAATGCAGTAATAAACAGATCCAAGACAGAGAAAGATGATTCTGAGTAAGCAGCTCTGTACTGCTCTACCAATGGCTCATACCAAGACAGCTAGTACTTCTTTGTGATCATCCACATAACGCTGTTTTACTTAGGTTATGTGGAATTTCTCAGAAGTGCAAATTCTTAGTCCCCAAGTAACCTCCAAGTCACATTAGTGCTCATTTTTGTGCGAAAATGTGAGGTGAGAAGTCATCCTTGAAACCATTCCTCCCTTCTAAAGGATCAGTTGAATTCTTCCTTAAAGTGTCATTTGACTCTAAAAGAAATTCTCTCTAGTTTCATGTCAAAATTAAGTTCAAATGTAACACAATTTAAACCAGATCCACAATTATGCACTTTGATTCTGAAATGCAACAATTGGTTTTATTTATGAGTATATTGTTCATTCTGAATAGCTGAAAACCTGATTTTAACCTCACCTTTTACTCTTCCAAATGTCTTCTGCATTTAAATAGATAGTAGAGACCTATGGTCCCACATAATTCTCAAGAATGTGGTTTCTCCTGGCTTTCATACACATTAACCTAACATCTGAGTATGTTGGAAGACTTAAACCACAACCCAAAGGGTGGTCCACACACAGACCACACAATATGGACAAGTCCATGAGAACTTAATTTTTTTTGTGTGATGTAAGCTTATCATTTCAGTTCCAAGCTACTCACAACACCTGCAGCTAGTAATACTTCTTATTGCTCTCCATTTTTTTCCCACCTGCTCCCCTGAGGAAGGGGACTTCACGTAGCTTTACACTGTTACTGAGTTCACTGGGTTGGGTGCGGAGCTCAGAATCCATTAGCAATCCATTGTCAAACAAATCCAGACACATACCTTGAGAGGAATATGACAGGGTCATCCGCAAGAAGAAAAACATAGGTGTTTAATAGGGATGCTGTATCTGTTTATTTATACTACTCTAATTCACATAACCAGAGACTTCAGGAAAGATTTAAAATGTCTTTCTAGATCAAGAGCACAAACTTCTGTCTCTTACCCTGAGCACCATGACTTACACCCTGTTTAGCCCCTCCCTAATTGGCATCCCCGACTGCCACAAACACTATGACCTACTATAAAAAAACCTCGTGCTTCTAAACATCTTACTTTCAATTTAAATAAGATGTGGGAATGAAGATATTTGAATAAATCAATGGTTGATATGGTCTACACCAAGAACAAAATAGCTTCTCAGCGTCCTAAATGCACAGTATTACTATCACCTATGTGGTATTTTGCCCCAACTGATAGTTATCCAAGGTCTGATATGCAAGAAGCATCCTATAATAAAAAAAATATCAAACTAGTATTTAAGAGAGACATTTAAAATTAATAGCCCTTGATCAAGGCCTCCTCTATTATCTGTAACACTAGTTTGCCCAGGGTGGCATACTGAGAACCCCATAAAATTTCTTGAACTATCCCTAACACATTCAATGGGCTGACTGATAGATAAACAGTCAGGAAAAAAAAATTGTTTGTGAAGAATATCTCTACTTCCCTGTAATGGAATTTCACAAGATATTTGAGTCATCTGCATTATGTTCTCTATAGGTCTTAAAGCACACAGACTACCCAGGCTGGGATGCAGCCATGTAGAGACAACAATGGGAAGGACCTCTGCATACAAACAGGAACACCTGAAAAGAACAGAGAAACTAAACAGCATCAAATATTTCCATGCAGGTTTTTCTCTGAAGCTGATGATGTGCTATTTCTCATTAACTAAGGTCTCCCTCCTGACAATTTGAATTTCTTTTCTACTGAAAACACCCCTTTTCCCCCTAGTCTATCCTGACCCACTTAAACAAAAGCCAATATTCAGCCTGGCCAAGCAAAGTATGCTCATGATCCCTCTGTATTCTCCAGCCCTGGAAATGGAAATCTGATAATAAAATCTCCAGACCAACTGCCCTAGTTACACCAAGCCAGGGGAGAATTACACCACCTTCTCTCACTCAAATCTTCCTCACTAGTGAAAAAAAAGGTTCAAATAAAGAGCCAAAAGAGTATTAAGAGCTCCCTCACCAACATGGGAGAGAGAAAAAAAACAAGGATGCTTAACAAACTGTATACTTTTTTTTTTTTCAGATTTTCAAACACTGCCGTTTAAAGAGATGTGAAATCTGAAGCGCTAATTAAGTAATATGCATAAATTTAAAGCAAATGCTCAGAGAGTCGACATCTCCAAACCACAGCCTGAGATTTGGCTACTGCAACACACCACTCCTACCAGCAGCACTAAGTCTGTGCAGAGGACAACCTCCACACTTGGCTAACCCATTCCCAACACTAAACCTCAAAGTTTCTTTTGAAGAAAATCCTCCTCCCCACTCTCTTTCCTTTCTTTCCTCCACTCCCTCCCTGTAATTCAGGGAAGACTGCGCTTTTGCGTTTGGGTTTTTTTGGGGTCCCTTTTTTTTTTTCCAAAAGAAAAGTGACTATTCTAAATGAGTGTGGTTCCCACAAGGCCACCTCTTTACCTTTTCATTTCAAACCAGCATCCTTCACCAGAGGTTCATTTCACTCAAGCCACTCTCATTACAGGTCTAATGAAAATTTAATAGTTCTGCCTTCTCATTTTCAGCACATAAGACTAGAAAGGTACAAGGAAAATTTTTAAACTAACTTTTAAGGCAAAAGTAGGAGAACCCAGGAACCCTCAAGGCTACCACACATGTGCAAGGAGCAATAGCGCGCTCTGATTCCAGGTAACAAAGCCAATAATTACACAAGGGGGTGGGAGGCCATTCTTTAAAAGGGTCAGACTCTGAAATGATACAAATTGCTGTAAGACGTGTGAGGATGAAGGAGAGAAACTACAGTAATCTCTGGATTTTCACTGCATTTATTTCACAGGAAAGAATCCTCTTCTTTAAGTTGTTGTATTGGGGTTTTTTAACCAAATCTTTCCAGAAAAGGTATGAACAAATGAGGATGAGGGGCCTGTTGCTGACACTCTTAATTGCCCTAAAAGGTTGGGTTTGTTGCTCTTGGTTTATAGCTTTATACTTTGGACCCTTGAAGATCCATTCTGTCCCCCTGGATGTGCATGCAGGATTAGTGGAAGAGTGATCTGAGCTGGTTTCACCACAGCAATGCTCCAGGGGTGCAGAAGACAAACACTGAAGGCAGACACCACATTTTACACAACAGAAAGCTGCTAAAATTAGGACCAATATAAACAGAGTTGGGTTTTCATGACAGACCTTTCAAATCACTTTGAGGAATCTTCCTTTAGGAAGAGGCACATTGGAGATTTAAAGCCATCTAGGCTATGGTAAATTAAGACAACTACAGTGTGAGAGTATTATTCAGTATTATTATGAGAGTATTATTCAGAGTGGCCAAACTATGGAAGGATTCATTTATAAAATAAGATTCTCTGTGACAGCCAAGTTTGTTGATCAGATTTGCAAAGCCAGCTACACTATGAACTCAACAAAAAACCCAGATGCTGCGTTGTGGAAAACAACTTCATTTGCCTATGTTCAGAACAGATGGAAGCAGGCTGACTTTCCTCAAAATAGTTGAGACGTCCTTGAAAGGCCTCTTGATTTCTGCAGAACAGGTAACAGCATCTCCTGCACCTTCATGACTCACAATGACACATATTTTAGCTTACACAGGCTTATGAGACCTGACATTAGACTATTTTTGGTTCACTTTTGGGCTACTTTCTAACTCACCCACTCAGAACAATAGAGTGAATGAAAGTGTGTCTTTTATTTTTTCTTCTTTTTTTTTTTTTTTGGGGGGGGGGGGGGGGTAAGAGCNTGTGTGGCTGCGGTGTGGGCCGGGCAATGACCTCAACTCCTTGAGCTGAGGCTACTGCTATTATAAGTACCACATCATTTAATGACATTCACATATTTTTCTGTCTTAAAAGTAGGTACCTTTTTTTGGCAGCACCAGACCTAGAACAAACTCTTCCAGAACCTCACACCTGTGAAACACTTCAATTTTCCAGCCTAAATGTATTTATATTTATTTAAACCTGCTCTAGTTGAGGATGTCCCTGCTCTCAGCAGGGGGGTTGGACTAGATGACCTCTACAGGTCCCTTCCAATCCAGACATTTCTATGTTTCTATGACCATTTTATATCCATCTCCTCTTGAGCTAATTCCTCCTCACTGGCTCTTACCATCGGATGTATTTATAGACATGGATCACATCCCTTCTCAGCCTTTGGTTCTGCTGGATTAAAAAAAGCAAACTCTGTTAGTGTCCTTCTGCAAAATCAGTGCTCCATCATTTCTCCCAGCACCCAGACAGCTCACCTCTGTGCCTGTTTAATTAGGGTGCATCCTTCCTGGCTTCCCTCCTCCCCAACAACACTGCCCCGTAAGCTGCTGGCGCTCCCGCACACCAACATCCTTCTCCTTACAAGAAGATGCTTTTATTAAAAGTTATGAGCAAGAAATAGTGAAGACTGTAACTCATATATTTCATACCACTGGATTTCACCCCACTTCTAACTATGCCAGTGCTCAAGGTCTCCAAGCTTCCTATGAAATGTTCTACTCTTTCCCTGGACCAACAATATTTACCACTTCTGCCATGTGCACATCTTTTGGAAACAGTCATGCTCTCATCATGACTTGGGACAGTGTTAAACCAAATTAGTTTCAAGTAATCCTTTGAAAATCCCCTGGTAGTCATGTTTCAGCACAGTGACTTTTCCTTTCAGCCTGGCCCACCTCCATCAGTTCCAAATCACTCTTCTGTAATTAACGAGAACAGAAAAATAGACAAAATGTGTCAGATCAAAGGTCCCCGTTGCCCAGTAACCTGTCAGTGTCAGGGGGCAATAGCAGACATGTAATAACCAGGAAAGAATAGAGAAAACGAACTGGAAAGTGTTGCTATTTCCTACCTACAGATTTGTTTGTTTGTTTGTTTTTTCCTTTCATGAATTTGCCAAAATACTTTTCAAACCCACTTAAATATTTTGGTATTTAGAACAGTTTGTGCTAGTAAATCCCAAAGTTTAATTTGAGCTGACTTGCTAGTGCAATAAGGAGTTCAACCTTTGATGTTACTTCAGATATTTAATGAATGAAGTCTAGTTTTAGTCCATCCAAAGCTTTCGGAAGAGGACACTCAAGCAGATGTCTTACCAACATAAGACTACATTAGTCTAGTGTGACCTATTTTTGGTGGTATCATGTCATACATATTTTTTCCTATATCTGTATGCTTTTCTGTCAAAACTTGCTTTAGTATAACTTGCACAGTATTGAGACTTGTGCTAAAGGAGACTGGCATGGGGGAAATTAGGAGCACTGAAAATCATGTCCATCATATTGATGGATATTTCCTTCTCACGGGATCACCCTGATTGGGTAAGTCTATGAAAAACAGGAACAGGTCCTGGATTTCATGTATTTTTATCTGGGACTCCAGCACAGAGGCTGGCTCAAGCCAAGGAGGGTCAGGTTCACTTCAACCTTGCCATCACTGCTGGATGCTTATAAACCACACTCCACCAACACCCACTTTGGTGTTGCCTTTAAATCTCCCTTACCGAAATCTAACACCAAACCAAGTTTAATCCTGGAACCATGTTTATACCCATTTTTCTTTTCTATCCCACAGACTTGTAGGTACATGTAAAAGAACATTTACTTCACATGCTTTGCAATTTGCAACTAAGCTTGAACCGTTGTCAAACTCTCCCTGTTCCTACATTTCCTGACAAATCAGGATTTTTCCATCCTCTAAAGACTTTTTTCTTATCCCCAAAAGCCATCCTGAAGCAGTTATTTGTCCAAAGAAAAACTGAGCCCTTCCTGTATGTTCTTTTTTTGCTTGCTTGGGCTATTGATTTTGTTTAGGCAGAAGAGCCTTGGGTTTCCACCAGGCTCCAGACCCCCTCCAAATTTACACCCTGGAGCTCCCCTGCCCAGAAACTCCTCCACATGCTGGAGTTTCAAACAGGAGACCGGGAGGCTGGCCCGGTTACTGCAATGGCAACAACTCTTGGCCACCTCCAGGAAAGATGTGGCTACAGCACTTGTATGCCATTTTAAGGACTATTCCCAAAGGATATGCCACAGTTTTGTTACAAAGCCTGGCCATCGATCCCATGAACTGGGGCAACTTATCTTGCTTTGCTCATCTTCCATTTATTTTAAGATGAGTCAAAACATTAGCCTCGGTTGTATGTTCAACAAGCCCACTCACCAAATCCAAACCAGCACCACCTTTTACTGGTTGTCATATTTATTTCTCTAAATCAAATAATGACATAGCTGTCATATCCATGACTGTCTAAGCCCTTCTGATTAGCAGCAATTGTTCTGCAAGTAGATCTGGTTATTTAAAGCATTACCTCACAATAAAGCCATTGGAAACTGTATCTTTTTAATGTAAAACCTTCCTCACAGGCAGATTTAACCCATGGATCCAAAATAAGCTTCTAGTGCTGACCTAACAGAACTTGCCATAACAAAACATAACTTTGATTAATTTTAAATTAGTTGAAACCTAAAGCACTGCATCTAGCTTCTCCTGTTTCCCTGTTGAAAGAGAACCTTATCTTCACCCATGGGAATCCAAAACCTGCTACACTATTTCAAATTTCGTTAGATGTCACTGAGGAGAACGCTTGCTTTGCCCCTTAGGATTTTGACAACAGCATTACCTAAACTGCAAGCATCCAAGTGGCTTCAAATAAAGACTTAAGACTGAGGATGGCAGGAGAGATTCAACACATTTTAAGGCCAATAATTTTTCCACTATATTACCACATGAGCTCCAAAAAAAAAAAAAACAACAAACAAAAAACCCAACACAAAAACCAAACAATACTGTCAAAAGAACAGATGAGGCAGCACTTATCTGAAGATGATTATGCTGAGACTCAGGTCAAATTTGCATCTCACTTCCCCCAAGCTTCTTCGTCCTGTGTCGTGTCCCGTCCCCCCCCCCATTTTATTGCTGCATTCTTGCCAACAAAGTGCAGAAGGTTAAAAATTACAGTGATTTTTATTACACTAACTTTAAAATAATTACAGATTTAGTCAGAAGCTTTGTACTTCCATGTTTACTGTCCACCCTAAAACACAGATGCAATGATGTCCTATTCCAACTACTGCAAAACATGTATATTTCAAGAGAGTTTCACCAGCTGCTCAAGCTGTTTCTTTCCCCAATTTTGCAGAAAAATAGTTGAAATGACCACAGACAAAGCAGGACAGCACTGAGCTGCCTTCCTCACCAGACCCAGCCAGGTACCTGTTTTACCATCATCCCCCATAAATTAATAATAAAAAATAAAATAAATATATATATTAAAAAACCCAATAATCTTGTCTGGCAAGTTTCCTGTTACCAGAAAAGTAACATCTAGTCCTGTCTCCCCCTTGCACCTCCCTATGATAATACAGAGGTATACAAAAAAGTCCTATGCACGAGGATGAGACTATGGCTTCAAAAAATTCAAGAATTTATATTTAATTTTAGATCTACAAATGCTGCCAAGCACCACTTTATTTGTCAACAAAACATTCTGATTATTTGGCAGTACAAAGCAAGCTCCCTCCCTGCTTTCTCCACAGAGGTATTTGGCACCGGTTAATTTGTATGTCTTTAGATATATGTCAAGTCTGAAGCTGTTTCAGGCTTTAACCCCGCTGAACTTTCTCTCTTTTAAATACTTGTTTTTCTTAAAGCAGTAAGAGCAGCAAGTTAAAGCCAAGAAGGGATTCGATTCTGCAACGAAATGGTTAAAAATCAGACTCTGCTGATGTGTGCTTCTCTGATCCATTACATTTCTCGCAAGCTGAGCTAAGAGCTGAACACCAAGTATCAACTGTAATATGATCCAAGAGTTTATGGAAAAAATAACTGCACATACCAAGCATGCACATTTAATAAGATTTTGTTTCCATTAAAATATTCGAGATACACGATTTTTAAAGATATGCTTCTCTCTCTGACCGATTTTTAACATCCTCCTCCCCCCTCCCCTAAATACACACCTCCTTTCCAAAACCAAACCCTTAAAAAAAAAAAAGGAAGAAGAAAGAAAAAAAGCAGTCCTACTGCAGGGAAGAGAGGTTTGAAAAACAACTTTGATTGGCACTTGGCCTGACCCACAGAGGAAGAAAAACAGTTTTTGGACAAAGAGCGCAAATATTTGAGCTCATTGACTTACAGGCTTTCTTAGAATTTGCAAGAACGAACCTGGTGCAAAACGCATCGGGAGAGATTGAATTAAAATACCCCCCCCCCCCCCAAAACAGCATCGCATTCATCTCAGGCGCTCGGACTCGGCGCATTTGCACAGCTCAGCAATTTTAATTCATTTGCACTGGACAAACAAAAAAAGCACCTCAACTAATGAACGCTCCGCGTTAGGCAGATGTCGGGAGGAGGCGGTGGAGCTCAGAGGGTCCGCGCAAGGGAGCGGCT
>VWZY01004389.1:397009-413870 GCA_013399075.1 Chloroceryle aenea
AAAGCCGCGGATCCGTTAATCGTGGTGAGGGTGCCGGCTGCTGCCGGCCGGTCGTCCGAAGGCGTCCGGGGTTGGCTGTGTGGAGGGCGAACAGCTCTCGGCAAGAGTGCCCGCTCCGAGGCGGCAGCTGGCGCACGTAGGGAGCAGAGTGCGCTGCTGCCAGGCAGAACAGGATGAGGTATTTGCTTTAGGGGAAGTTGGGAGCGTTTAGAGCGCGCATGCGAGCGTGTGTGCGTTTGCCTCAGGTCGCCGGGCTTGTTAGAAATGATGAGTCAGGATTTCTAAGGCTCCATGCTAATGCACAGAGATGGAGTGTATAATTAAGACAGAGACAAATCTATAATCTGCAGCCTAGGATAGCTGGGGTATAAACCTCTTCTGTACGTCATAGCATCACTGCAGTGTGCCTTGTTAGTGTGCTCTTCAGCTTTAGATTTTAAATATTCATATATGAGCTTTAAACATGAGTAGTCAGTCCCACCGACATCAATAAAAGCTTGTTTATTAAATGTCGAGCATTATCGAATTCTTGTCTTGATTGCTGATGGTATAGAAGGATTTGATTTCATTATGGAAACAGAATGCTATAAAACCTGTGAAATTTCCAAGAAGAGTTGAGGTGTAACATACATTGTTTTCAAAGTTTCTCTGGCAAAACAATTGTAAATCAGCTGCTCGAGAACTGTGATCTGCTTTGACTGGGAATACTTTATATTTCTGCAAAATGAAGCATTAGTCACCTGGATGGCTATAAAGGGCCCAATGCAATTCATACTTTGCATCTCATAAAAGGAGACTAATTTAACCTAGATCTGACTGTCTTTGAGAACTACTGAAAAATGTCTCATGTCGGACTTTGCCACCGTAAGTAAAACCCCATCCACAGCAACATCCTTCTCTGTCCTCCTTCCGCCCATTTCCAAAGGGATCTTTTCTTCTGGCAGAGCAGCCTTGAACAGATGAGCGCTCTGTGGACTCTGCTGTTCCCAGTCAAATCAGTGTGGAAAGCATCCAAATAGTACAGTCAGAGGCAGCCTTACAAAATGCTTGGAAATAATAAATGCAAGAGGTTGTCTGTTTTGTTTTATTTTGGTTTTGTTATTTTCTTTTCCAAGCAGTGTAGTAGAAATGGTGTCCCAGTGTGAGAAAACAGTTTGCCTGAGTGTAGGTACTTGCAGTGCCATGTCTGAATACCACATGCTGCAGCACAGTGCTATTAAAACGAGTGACAAAAGGGAGCCAAACAGGTTAGTTTTCATTGTCTAATCTGAATGTAATGCTAAAATGTAAGTAAACAACCAGAATTATGTAAATGGTTTTTCATTTCTTGCTGAACTCCATGGTAATATTATTTGAAATGAGCAGTTTTGAAAGGAACAAGAGAGGATCAGTTATTACAGCCACTAGCAACTTGACTCTTTAGCTCAAGTAAAATCACTTTGAGACATTCGCTGTCAAAGCACCTGGTTCAAAACTTAACCCATTGGCAAGAGTGGTAGCAGGCAAGTTCGAAACACATGTAAGAGAATGATTTTGACTGAGTTACTTTTAAACAGTTACTCTATTTAAGATTAGAACAGTGACAAATGCTCAGGTTTCAGTAATAGCATCCACTCATTTATTTTATGTTCATAGTGGCAAGTACACACAACTGGACATCCTCAGAAATGTGACAGAGTGCCGTTCCTCTGCAGTGAAATTATTTTCACCTTGAGTGACATCTTTAGACCTTTTTCAAAGCACATTAAACCTGGGAAATTTTTCCATTAGCCAAGTGTGATAGTTAGGCTGATCTGTAAAGCACTTCAAAATTTGCAAAATTTTGATATCTGGTCTCTGTTCTGCCACAAACTTCTTGTGAAAGGGGGCAGGACATGTATGCCCAGATGTTTTAAGCATTTAGTTGACTAACCCTCACTTAAACCATAAGCAGTTAAGTACCTTTATGGCTCCCAGTCTTGCCTTTCAGTACTTAAGTATCTGAGAATTGTCAAGAGAAGCATAAACTTTGAAAGACTTTAATTGTTTCTGGAAACAATACAGCAAATGGAAGTTGCCTCAAATCCATTCCTGCATCCGACAAAAATTGTCTTGGATATCTTTTCTGAAGTTCATTTTTTCCTTTGCATTTTCTTTTTTGTATAGAGAGTTTTAATGCCTAATAGAGATCAGAAGTGTACCTAACAGGGCCAGATGCAGTGTGTATCCAGTATCAGTTAATTAATCTATAGACTAAAGACAATATCATAATTTTCACAACACCCAAACTCTGTCTAGATGCAGTGTTTGGAAATTAACTTGGGATCCCTATGGCACTGATCCTCTAACATACCACGTATGTGCTCAGCTGACACCATCTCCAGAGACCTGCTCGTTTTAAGCTCTTGGCTTATTCCATTTTGAGTTAAATGTGCATAAGTTCTGCAGAGTGAAAGCCTCTCTTTGTACAGGATGGCTTCCTGGAGAACACATCCACGTTCTTGAAAGTTCTTGTAAACTTATTTCTTAGTAGAAGTATTTCAAAATTATTCAGTGCTCCCTCCACAATTGTCTGGAAGCTTTTATGATTCAACTGTACCAACGTCATCTGCTGCTGCGGATTTTCTTCAGCTTTTGCCCAGTAACTGAGTTGCAAAGGAAAGCAGAATCCTGAGATTAAGGGGTAATGTGAGTTACAAGCAGCCTGGCATCTTGACCTGCCTGGATATTTTAAGAATGTTGTCGGTTCTATAAACCCAATCAGTCATCTGTGTTGAGATCACCCAGAGAGGCTGTGAGTTATTGCTGTGTATGGGAAAGGTGGAAATTACTTTTTTCTTGATGATACAGAGCATACTGGCTTGAGACCATCACATGCTTTAAGAGAGATTACCGACCTGCTGAGATAAAATTGCACAAGTGGTTACTGGTTTAAGCAGATTTTTATCATCAATGATTGTAACTTTTGCAAAGTTTGAAAAACAAACACTGTGATAAAACAATAAAGCAGGAATAAACTTCCAAAGGAAGTAGGGATTTCTCTGCCCCCTGAAATCATCAGATGCATTTTTGGTAGACACACCGCAGCTGGGCATGGACTGCTGCCCTCACCATAGGAGCGGATAAAATGCAATGGCCTTTGCTAAATGGCTTTATGCAGCCTTCAAGCCAACATGCTTCAAATGGATTAGCTCATCCAAACATCGAGCTGCTTTCATCCCTCAGAACGAGCACTTACACTGTGGTTTAACAGTGTGATACCAGCTTTGAACTCCTGCTGGGGCTGCGGTATTTCTGCCTGGAATTTCCTTAAGTGAAGATTGAGACCTGGACACAATGCATCTTCACAGCCTTCCAGAAAGCATCACACCCAACAACCTTCTGCTGTACAACCAGTCTGTGGGAGAGCGCAGAGCAGTGACATCTCTGTAGATCAGCTGCACAATATTGACCATGCCGTGCGTCCTGGAAAACTCAGGTGCTGCAGGGATTCTCAGTAAGTCCACATGATGCTTCCCCAAGATGTGCACCTCCTGTACAAGCATGCACAGAATCACAGAATCACAGAATCCTAGGGGTTGGAAGGGACCTCGAAAGATCATCTAGTCCAACCCCCCCTGCCAGAGCAGGACCACCTAGAGTACAGTGCTTTTGTTGTTCAGACATTAATGCAACAGTTCAATGCTTCATGAAAAGGCTGGACTGACAAGATCAAGTCCTGTAAAACTGAACTCATTATGCAGTGAATATGTTTGTGATTCACAGATCTCCAGCAGCCTGGAGAGAGAGAAAGGGAGGGGGCAGCTTCTGTGCAATATCTCCAACTGGATTGCTGCAAGACTAGAAATCCTGCATGAAATTAGAAGATCCTCAAGTTTTGCCCAGGAGCAGGAAAAGAGGGCATGCCTGAGCACCCACCTCTGGAGCCTTACCCACTCTCCCGGTCTGACTGCCAAAATAAAGTGCTACGCACGTGATTAGATGAGGTGATTGACACATGTCACATGCCTTACATTTCACGAGTCCATGAATCATTCAATAAAGCCATACCAAACATGGACATATAGAAAAATAGATATGATTTTTTTCCAGGTCAAATATCCAGCCCATTATGTCGAATGAGTGATAGTCCTGCCTTCATTACAGTAATTTTTGTTGCACCGTTTTAATATCATTTTCACAGGATTTATATCACATTGTTAGGGGAAGGAAGGATGACAGATAAAGTTTGTGCCCTGAGTGATGTTACACACACTTTGACACTACAAAATGACCTCCCATTCTTATGATTACCCATCCTAATTTTCAAAATGAGTGTTCAGATAAGTGTGTGAGACAGGGAGATGTGATATTTTGTGGAATTCTTCCTTGAAGGTGGGGTGCACACCTTTTTATTTGCAGCTTTTAAACTCTGACTAGATAGAGCACTCAAAACTCTGTCTATCATAAGAAACAATCATGTCCTGGCTCAGGAGAACTGAGCTCACTGACCTAATAGGCCTTTTTAATATCTAATTTATTTGACAGTTAAATAACTCTAAAAAGCATTAAATCACTACCCAACCAAGAAGCCTATTCTCCTCTCTTTATATTCTTCTGTATTTTGCATGATAATTGCTAAATATATTTCAACATGTTGTTTACTTCAGCTCAGCCTTCTGAGGCTGCACTGGCCAATGCTGCCAGCCTGTAAATAGGGATCACCTGGGAAAAAAAAAAAAAATAGGTTGTGCTTTGAGTTAACTTTGAAAGTATTTTGGTTTGTACAATTTTTAGGAATGATAGAGTGGAGAAATGCATTAACGGAAAAAAGGCTGAAAGGCAGGACAAAGGTAACCCGGCCTTACTTCCTGCAAAGGGAGAATTACAAGTAATCCCTTGCAAGGCGTTCATACCAATATTGAAGATAGTCCTCCTGAGTAATTTAATGACAGCAGCAGGACTATCTTTGGTAACAGAAATGCCTCTCCAGGACTGGGGGTGGAGATCATGGGGTGAACATGGGTGCCTGGGGTCATACATGCAGAGCAGGGACGAGTCTGGATCTCAGCACTGGCTGTGCAACTGTGACATGAGGCACCAGCTGCAGCACTGGGAAGGAAGGCCGGAAGTCTCATCCCTCTCCTAAACATGCATCAAAGCTGTGATTATGACATCTCTGTGAGATGTAAGTGTGCCCCAGTGCCATGGGCCTGGGTCAAAGTGGCAAGATTGCCTTAAGAAGAGAGGGAAAAACTGCTGGCCTTTGGCTGGGAAGCGGGAGCTCCTGCCTCAGCACCCAGCTACATCGCACATCACTGGAGAGTACAACCTAACCACAGCGCTGTAGGTCAGACTGGGCAAAAACACCTTGAGCCTGCTTTTTGCAGCCAGGATAACATGAGCCTGAAAGTTCAAAAGCCAAGGAGACACGAGGGCAAGCAGAAGGCAGATAGCTCAGATACCTGTTGGTTGGGGAGGTGAACTGGAAACTGAGGTTTTGCTGCCTGCGTTCTTTCACTGCTTTGTCTCCATTCTGTGCCTGGCCGGTGTGAAGCACATGAATGTCTTTATCTGGAAAAAAATAAAATTTCTCAAGCAGCAGAACTTGTCTGTTTGTATTTTGCAAATGAAACACATGGTACTGCATGATGCCATATTAAGGATGGAGCTGATCAGTGAAATTAGCTTCCTGTATTCACTGGCAGTGTTATGACTGTCATTATTTTCAAACACAAAATAAAAATACAAGAAGCAAATACAAAACTCAGCAGCTTTTGGAATATGACACATAATTTAAGTCCATTTCCTATTGAAGCCCCCAAGATATGAACATAAGTACGTTTGAAGATCAAGCTGAATGGCAGAGTTTTATTCTTTGTTTCTAGACAAAGAAGAGCTGAAGTGCTGAAAGATTTGCATCTGTTAGGGACTTGGCTTATTTTGATTTAAAAATGTTTTTACCCTGTTTCATTATTTTCTGAATGGTTGCACCCTGAGAAAACAGAATGCCAGTACAAGCAGGAATTTCTCAGAAGGTTACACTTAGCAGCAATTAGGCGTGTGAGTGGAGGCAGTTAGCACATGGCATCTTCCCCAGCAAAATCGGCTAAGTGCTGAATGCTTGTTTGTATGGCACGTTTCTTCTTTCATCAGTCACCGTCTGGATGCTGGGGACAACCTTGGACAGGAGAGGTCCCAAATATTGAGATTCCGCCTTAAAGAAAGACCCTTGGAGGGGAGCTGGCTGGCTGAACTGGCAGCACAGAGTGCCTGTACGAAGCCATGCAACTCACTAACCTTGGCATTTCTGCCTCCCTTCTTCCTGTGTGGCCAGGCAGTGCCCCCTGTGATGTACCAAAATACAGCAAGCAGGATGGGCCCAGCCATCTGGTGCTGCAGAGCAAGAGAAAAGGAGCAGCAGCTTCCCTGGACCAACATCAGCCAACTCCTTTCTGCTCCTGTGTCCTCTAGCCTGCCTGTTTGTCTGCTGCTGGATGGAAATAGATGACTCCTGCATGTAGATTTTCCTTTGAAGACTATTTGACCTATTTCAGCCCAGCTCTGCAGTAGGTACATTTATAATGTCAGAAGAGGGGAAAGGGAGGGTGTGAGCAATGCACCTTGCTCTGCCAGTGAAGCTTTCGCTGGCAACAGCTTCAGCGCTGAAGCCCCAGAGCTGAAACGGCAGAACCTGACTCCTGTTTGGGCAAATGAATAATAAGAGGGGTCTTTTCATCATGCACTGCTAAGTCCCAGATCGGTCTGGTATAACAGAACCTCAGGCACACAGACCTGACAATTTACTATCACCGCTGAAGCATGTAGTGATGAAGATTCAGGAGAATGCTGGACAGCAGAAGCAGGGAAACAACTGTTTTATAGTCAGAGTGATGCCTTTGTACAGCACAGGAGCATGATCTGAGATGGAAAACATAAAAGGATTGTATTTCCACAGCAAGGTCATGCCTTAAGAATTTTATTCATCCTTGTTTCTATTAAAATGTCTCTTTACAGGGAGAGGTAACTTCTTCTAGTCATGTTGTATTGCTCTTGAAACTTAACCGTCCTCTAGCTGGGCTCCATAAATCACCGGAAATCATGGATTTTCTTATAAACAGACTACGGAGCAGCCTGCTTTTTTTTTTTTTTATTATTTGGCTTCCTCATTTCAGAAACAGTATGGGACAATTTTTTCCCTGACATAACTCCAGTCCTAATACTCCTGTTCTGAGAACACTTGGCTAAATTCCTGCTCCCTGTTTTGTCGATGTGTGTTCAGAGCCACACTGCTGTAATCACTGGAGTCACATATCATTAACACTAATGTACTGCTGAGCAGAATGTAGCCTTCTCTATAAATATCACTTTGGTCAAGGGAAGTGAGGAAAATAATACAGAATGTAGCCTATTACTTATTCTGTAGAAAGATCATTCACTCTTGGCTTAACTTATTTCAAGCATAACGGTCTGGGAAAAATGTGTATCTGTGAGTGAAATGAGACTCAATAAGAGTCACTAAGACCCGATGTATTGTGGTATTAGTAAGTGTATATTTGTGCTGAAGCATGCTAAACCTCAAAGGCTGGATATAAATATCAATGTCTATTGAATTTCAGGAAGAGATGGCTGGTAGTAACCATGCTTGATGCTGTTCTGCAATATGTAATCTGTGTTTACACAGGAGCTATTCATAGGCACATTCCTGTAGGCACAGGATTTGTCTCTTCCTAGTCAGTTTCTAAGAAGTAAATTTCTCCCCTGACTTCCCTGGCAGGATCATTAAATTCCCTTTGAGTAAAGTAGCAGTGATGTGCTACCATGCAAGTAGCATGTAAGCCAAAAGTGCTGGTGAAAGAGTGCGAAGAAGTCCACCAGGGGTGAGGGTAACACTTGGTTAAAGGCAAAGGGGACCTTGGTGCCTCAAGCAAGCTCCTGCAGGTGGTGGGCAAAGCGTCCTCCATGCAAACTGGGGATCCTCTGAACCTCTGCAGTGACTTCTCCCCATGATAAAACATGGAGTGCATGCATTTAATCAGAAAACATGTCATAAGTGGTGGAGACAAGTCATACTGCAACAGAAGGATGTGGTTTATAAGCAGTGTCTGTAATATGACTAAGCTAGGGGAGGCAGAAGAAAGTGACTCGTAACTGTTTGTCAGTGTGGTGAGCAACTTGCAACCGTGCCAGGTAATTTTGTCGGTTGTGTTCTGAGCCGCCACGTGCAGCTGTTGATAAAGTGACACCAATTTATTTGGCTCTGGGTGGGAGAGAGGGGCACAAGTGAATAAATCAAGCCTTTGGGCTTGCAGGCATGTAACTATCTGCCCCAAAGCAGAGAGAGAAGCTGACATTTAATCTGAAAAATAGTGCAGAAAATAATTTGTGTCTGGTAAAAAAATAATAATCAAGGCATGTCCTTTCTGCAGCAAGTTTTTTCCTTTTTCCCACTGAGATGATGGATGTGAGACATTATTCAGAAACAAGAAGGGGTGCTGTTCAGCTGCTGTGGAGGCACCTGTCCTGGGTGGACATTGTGGCATCAAAGAAACTCCTCAGTGCTAAAAATACTGTAATCTTCCCACACCTCCTGGTACCCAAGCCCTGATCTACACTGCCTCTCTGTGCTGGGTTTACTCTTAAAACGAGGCACTGAGATCTGTGACAGCTGACTTCTGTCTTCTGGGGCTGCCACATACTTCTTGTGTCTTCTTTTGTGTGGGAGTTATTCTCTAGTGAGATAATGCTCACCAGCATCCAGCTTCATCATGAAAAGCAGCCAGGATTTGCAGTTCTGTGAAACTGGATTCTTCTTTCCCACACCTGGAGTTGCTTTGGAGATCTTTAAGCTTTATGTAGTTATAAGGGACAGCATGAGGCACTGGAGAATCAGACTCCATCTGCCTCCTGATACTCCTTTTCAAGGCTTCCTGAAGTACATGGAGATCTACTTGTGCACGGTGCTGAATGGTGAAAATAAAAGTCCAGAAAGAGCGTTTATCTGTAGAGTTATCAAAGAGTAGTGTTGACACTTGATAAACTGCAGAGAAAGTAAAGCAGGAAAATACTCAAGCTGAAGACAAACCTGATGTGGGTGCTGAGCTCTTGATAATGGCATCAATGGAAAGAGCTCAACAGGTCGTACAGTGTATCTATAGTTATCTGAGTGACAGACAGAAATACATTTTATTCTTCTCACCAAGAAAGGCAGTGTGATAGTAGTTTTAGTGTGATTTCATTTTCTTATGCTATCAACACTTCTCTGCAGTTCATGCTAAAGCAATTAGCCAAGGCAGGGTTTCCTAGAAGAGCTACAAGAGCTGGTGGGACATTAGCTGTCCAATTAGCTGCCACTGGTTAGTGCAGGGTAAAAGCTGAGCAGCAGATTATCCTTCCCTCTTAGTATCATTGCTTGTATCCATCCCTGAAAGCTGCTATGCTGTGAAAAGAGGAGAATGCTTCTTGTCTTAGGTAAACCAAGGCATGGCCATAGCCTGTGCTGGAGCCTGATGCCCTAACCTTCAAGCTTGTGTTTCCTAGAGCTCCTCCAGACACAGAGGACAGATGTGTGCTGGTGCTGGTCCATGAGCAGTGCCAGTTAGCTTCCCCAGTGCTGGGCCATATGTCTATCCCTCTTCCAGACCCCAAGCAGAGTGGGTGAACAGCACCATGAGCTTCCAACCCCTTGCACTGATGCTGTTATTCCATCAGGCAACCTTCCCTGGGAGGACAAAACTGTCTGAGAAGAGCCTGTAGGAAGGGAGGCAGGTCCTGGGCCTCTGTGTCATCTTAAATGTCTTGCTGAATTGCTGCAAAATTTCCAGGGGGCTTGGAGTTAAGGTAACCTATCCCGATGCCAGGCTTCCCAGCACTGCACCTGGACACCAGCTTTTGGGTGCTTTTGAACCTGAACACACCCACAATGCAGCAATGGTGTGATGGGGGTTTCCAGCCCAAACTCCCATGTGCTACAGCTGAAATGTGGCAGCTGAAATAAAAACCAGACCTACTTGGTGCAACAGCATTACTGGCGTATGGTGGGCTTGGCCTTTTTCCCGTCAATCTGTTGTGGAAGTATTAACATGCTTTGCTCTTAATCTTTTAAGAGGATGGTAGAAATGCATGCTGCAGGCTTCTTACACCACTGAAGGCACTGGCAAATGTGTGGGGTTTGCTGAAAAGCTAGTAAAAGCTGATGTTAGATGGATGTTTATAGTACAATGAAAAGCAAGGGTGGTGTGCATCTAGCAGACTCTCCTGAGCAACACCAAGAGACTTGCATAAGCTTTTGCATAAACATGCACTGGAGGTGATAAATCCCCAAATCGACGTCTTTAACAATTTACTTTGCACTTCTGTTATCCCTTTTGCCCATGAAGATCCACGGGAGATTTGTAGTCTAGAGTGGCTAGAGACTTTTCTCTTAGAGTAAGAATCGAAACCTTGTAGACCCTCCAGAGGTGAAGACAATCTCTCTGCCATCACAGGCAGCAGTCAAATGACACTGCAATCAAAGCTGTACTTCATATCAAGTGAGGTTGCAGCAGTGAATTTGAATGAAACTGCAGGAGGAAAGGGACAGTTGAAACAAACTCTGAGCCATTTCTAGGTCTCCTGTGGCTTATCTGTATGGCCACTTCTCCAAAGTATCCCCATGGCCAGAGGCTGCAGCGCTGTGGATCAAGAGCCCCGCTGGTAATTGCAGAGGTCAGGCAAGTTGCAAGGGTTTTGGCTTCTGGCTGGTGAAAATGGGACTCTCAAGCCACAGATGAGAAACAGTGATACTGAAACTTCATCTGAGACAATCGCTACCAGGAAGATGAAACCAGCAGTTAAGGGTGTCGGCGTGAAATGAAGCAGCCAGTCAGAGAGGCATGTTAGCTTCAGGCACCTATAAACAAAAGGCCATTTCATGAAGATGGTGTCCTGGGAACAGTGCTGGTGGGGGGAGGAGGGAAGAAATCAAAGAGCAGGCAAAAAATAAGGTAGCTGGATATCAGTGGACAGGGTGACTCCAAAGACTGCCAGTCCCCCAGATGAGATGAATGGTTTCTTTCTATTTACGTAGATCTGTATGCAGAAAAACATATTATAAGTATGATCTAAGCAGAGTCACAGACATTTTGGCGCCTAGGCCGTTCCCTCCTCCCTCTCCAACAAGCAGGGCTTGACCCGGGTGGTGAAATGCATCCCGCGAGCTCTGCACGTTGCCCCCCCACACCATGCTGAGCTCTTTGCACAGCATGGACTGCCCTTCACCCTCCATTTCGCACCTTGGCTCCTTCTGAGAGGCTGTCTGCAATGGCGTGATCCCATCCCTTGGAGGGAGAGTACACAGGCAATGCATTCCCCCTGCTCTGCCAGCACTACCGACCTCGACCGTGTCGTCCACCTTTTACGGTGCATCTCTGTGTGCATTTCACTTTGAATTTAACAAAGGCAGAAGACCCTCAGCTGCCATCCCAAGCTGAGCATGTGCTGAAGTGCTCTGTGAGCAGCCAGCTGAGTCATAAGCCGATCCAGCAATTCCTATTCAAGGGCTGCTGTCTCTGCCCTTGTGGAAAATGCATTTATTGTTTTGGTTTTTTGCTTCTTTGTGCTAAGGTTCAAGCAGCTTTTTACTTGTTATTGCATGTAATGGTTTGTATGCGGCACACCAGCCCAGCGAGATCTGATGCCAAGATCAGGCAGTGCTGGGACTGAGCAGGTACCCTTGGTGGAGCACAGCACGGCGGCAGCTGGCATGGCTGCTCTGTGCATTACCCCAGCATCAGATAAACTGGGAAACTCATAAACTACCAAGGTAGGATGGATCTGAGCATAAAGCCACTGAAGTGAGCAATTTGACTTGCTTACCTCAAGACTGAAGTTATCAAAGTTTTTGTAAAATAACAACAAGCTTTTTCCCCCTCACTCTCAGGGCATCCTATGCAGATGGGTGATATTGGAGGAGAGTCTGGTCTGCTTTGTCTCCCTTCACAAATCTGGCTGCAAGGTATACTTTGCCACAGGCTCCTGGGGTGATCTTGGGGCAAGTCATCTTGCCTCCCACCTTGGGAGGGACGATGCGATACATTCACTTTTGTATTTTATTCATGCAAGTGAATACCATGGCAGGTGTCTGGCTGCCAACTGGAGCCCTGCCCCTGGGCTTTCTACCTCTCCTCAGCACACTACACTGTACTCAGCTCCCTGGGGTGATGAACCTCCAGCACCTTCCCAAAAGGCCCATGGGTGATGTGGCTTTTGGGTGTTGTCACCTAGACACTAGCTTGGCATACGTTCACCCTCCCCAGGCAGCTGGCACTCATCCAAGCGGCTGGGCAGTCTCTACCTGTTACCTGACCTGGGCCATCTGCATCACCTGCTGGCAACCAGCACACCAGGAGGAGTTAAATAAAGATGCACATTGTTATTGCTGAGAGAATGGCTCCTTATTTTAGAGATGGGCTAGCAGGCAATCACACACCATAACAAATCAGGCATGGAATCAATACCAAAAAGATAGAAAATCCATGTTTCCTCCTTGCCAGCCCCCTTTCTTACTCTCTGGAGGGCTGCCCTGCACAGCTCATAGGGAGCAGGCAGCTTTTGGCTTGGTAACACTGGTTGGAGGAGGGGAGTAGTGCTGTGCCGCCAGCATCATGTGCAGCAGGGTACAGGGGAGTGTGGGGCTGGCCTGATAAACAGGGTAAAAAAAACCGCACCAGCAGCCCCACAGCCTTTGAATGGCATTGTCTTCCTTTGTAAACAGAATATACAGACACATATGCAAGGCCTGGTAAGTTAAATGGGTTTCCATACCGTTAAAGCATGGTAATTAGATGGTTGCTTGTCTTCTGCTTTTGCAATAGGAGCCTTTTGACTCTCTACTAATTTTGCTGTTGTGGGTATGTCCTTTGTGTCCTTTCCGTGTTACTGTCACACTACTAACACCGAGTGTTAAAAATAATGACTAACACACCCAAAAGAACACTACCTCACCTCTGCATTATTTCCATTCTCAATTAGGCACTTCTAGTGCTTGCCTTTTCAAGCTTGCCTAAAAATGTACTTTCATTTTATATGAAAGGGAAGATGAAGTTACCTGGCACAGGTCATGGCACCAGTGATGGGCACAGCTGAGAACTGAACTTTTGAATCTGTCCTTCTACAGTGGCACACTCCAGAAATCATTTGATTTCACTCTACTCTTACTCAGGTTGTACTGTGAGCTCTCCCCCACCAGCAGAAAAGTCAATTGCCAGCAGTGATGCTCTTTAGCTAAAGGCATCAAACAGGTATGGGAATATTGCAAAATCATCATTTAAAGGGATAGTATCCAACAGGTGAGATACAGATTTTAACTAATTAGTCTTTTATAACAGCCACTCTTATGAGAAGTCCTTCTCATTTATGTTTCTGCCTAGTCGTTGCAAATAAAGTCAGTCCTTAGATGTAAAATTTATTTGAAAAATACACAAAGGAAGAGGATGTTCAAATGTCTGCTTTTCTTGCATATGTGCAACTGGCAGCACCTTACTATGAGTGACTCTGGTAGTCACTTTTGCTGTAGTTGCTGAAGCCAGGATGGTGGTGAGGGACACAAATGGCCTCACAAAGTTTTTAGAGTGCTGCAGTTCCCCTGCTTACCCCCTACATTTGTCCATCACATAAGAATGAAGTAGGAAAAAAGAAAATACACCCAGTGAACTTCAAAATTGAATGTATAATTTTTTTTTTTAAAAGGCTCAGACTTTCTTTCAAAGGCAAAATACATCTTCCTTTGTAGTTCATACCCTGCTTTTGCCACCTATTTTAAAATGCCACTGCATCAGGAGTCCCTGGTTGGCACAGAAAGCTAATCTCCATTCCTAGTCCATCACTATACTTGAGCCAAATTCCTTGGCCTGTTTTAGCATTTTCAGTGCACCAGATAAGGGATCAAGGAATGAACAAACATTTTCCTCCCAGGAGTTCAATGTGTGTTTGAGCAATTTCATGAACAACTCTTGGGTTTTATTCAGCTTACCTAAGTTATGTGCAGAACAGAGGTGTTTAGGTTAGGTCCACAGATATGCTGAACTCTCTTTTCAGTGAACTGGGCATCTGGACCTTTCCAAAGGGTAATCAGTCCATTTGACATCTTAAGCATCACTGGAAATTTCTAATTGTGGGTGATACAGGATGAGTCTAAGCCTTAAAGTATGTCAGTATTTCAGGGTTTACTGGTGTCTGATCCTGACCTTGGGGTTCCCCCATTAGGCTAAGTGCAGCATCCCTGCTAATACTGTAGATACGTCCTGTGCATGTAGCCATGCCCCTTCTAGTACTGCAGCCAGTATTATCTGGGGACACCCCATGGTTTCTGGGTTGTTCCATGGCCGTGTCCTGATGCCAAACTCTTTACAACATGTGAAATGAAGTGGTTAAGTCTACCCAGGGCTCTGGGCAGATCAGCCCCTAAGACTTTAGCTCAATAAACATAAACACTCAAGGCCACCTTTGGTAGCCACTCTCCAGCCACGGGTCCAGAGCAGGAAGACAACCCAAATCTTAGTGTTGGTGAGAGTCTTGTCTTGGTATAAGCAGGAGAAATCAGAAGCCACAGTGCAGTGGAGACAGTTTCAGTAGCCACTTACTGCCCAGAACCTTGATGACCCCGCTTCAGTACAAGGTTACACAGCCTGGTAAAGTGAAGGTGACTGATGTGGTTTTAATAGACATAAATAGGACAGTAACATAGGATGAGTAGCAATGAGTCCCTAACCCCAGCCTATCAAAAGGAGGCTGCGCAGCTGAAATCCTGTATCCATGTAGTGGGTGGGAGATCATCAGCTGACCCTCTGCAACCAGCTTGACTGCCCTAGTCTTGCAGAAGGTGATGAGGATTCAGGGTGCTACAGAGGCTTAAAGCAAGCCTCAGACAATTCGTCTGGGAAAAAACACTGCTTTCTGAAGTCTGTCCTCCCATTTTCAGCTCTGAATACTAGTTCCCACCCCTTTTGTGATCCCAGAACAGCCCTTTGTCAATTGCGGTAGTTATTTATACAGACAAATGAAGTTATGAAAGAGCTTGATATCTTTTAAATTGCATCTGATGAAATATGCCTGCAAGGGACACATTGGCAAGAAAGCCCCAGGGAATAATTTGTCTTTCGGTGCTGGGCTTGTCCATCACAGCCACTCCATCAGCCCTAGCTCAGGGCCCTCATAATTTTGTGTGGAAAAGTTCCTGCCCTCTCAGCAGTCATGAAACCTTTCTCCAGCTCATCCCACATTCACCATGAAGCTGGTGCTTCAGCAACTGCATCATGCAGTGACTAACCCTTGGGCCAGGAACAAAGCTGGAAGCCTCAGAAGTTGCTTCTCTTCTCTTCTTTTCATTTGTTGTGGGTTTTGTTTTGTTTCATTTTGTTTGGGTTTTTTGTTTGTTTGGGGTTTTTTTTCCTTTTTTTTTTTTTTCTTTTCTTACATGCACAAAGTATCTAGCACCCTTCTGAAATCAATAAAACACTTTCAGGTGACCTTTGCTTACCTTGGTGCAGACCCTAGATAGGGAATTAGTTTTTGAGTCAGTTCCAGCAGCACCTAGTGAATGATGTACTTCCTACAAGCTTGACCATCCTCACTGCATATATGCACGTGCAGAGTTGTGGGAGAGGGAAGAAAAAGGGTGAACATAACAGAAGTACAAGCAATAGGGGAAAAATAAGGGGTTTATCTTCAAACATTATTATAAATGACCCAACATAGTGAAGTGAAACTATTTTCCTGGCAGGCAGACTACAGACAACCTAAAGATGACCAGATTGTTCTCTTGACATATGTAATAGCCTGTAAAACTCTCTGCATATTCTATTAATACCAGAGAAGCTCAGATTTAAACAAAGCCTCATTTTCTTATGTGCTTTTCAAACCCTGAATTCTCCCTGCACTGTATTCTTGCAACACATTTCTAGGGCGGTGTGCTGTAACCCAAGGTACTCATGCCACTAGAATGATGTTCCTGCCTTCCCTTTGTGCCAGGATGGGCACATGTCTGTGACCACAATGACCTGAGCTGGAAAAAGACAGATCTCTCTCCTAGATCTCTGCCTTGCTGCACCTGGGCTAATTTGAGTAGAATTCATGTGCATTGTTGTATCTAATCCCCTAGATGCTCCAACCTGCAAAAATTCCTGTGAAGTCTGAGGCATGGCTGAGACCTGGCTTTCTGAAGTGACAGGTAGCAGCAAGTTTCACTACTGCTTGGTGGATTTGGTAAGGCAGGATTGTTTGGGAAATTATGGGTGCAGATGCTATGTACAGGTAGGGGTTAGGATTCATGGCACCTAGCTTAGGTCATCTAAAAGTGAAGTGCCGTGTTTCGATGGCCTGTCTTCTCTGGCCACCTGCAGAGGCAGGATTCCTCAGCAGTTTGTTTCTTCTGTTTAGGACTCTCAGGAGCATGTGAACTACCATTTCTCCCTGTTGACTTCGGGGGCTCGTGGCAGGTTACTCCTCAGCACTGCCACTGTTCCCAGGCACAGAAGGACGTTATGTGATGCTCAGGAGAGCTGCTTGACTTTGGGAGAGCTGCTTAACTTTGGGCCAGTCCACACCACGGAAGAGAGTAACGATGTGGAGCTGTGCCGGTTATGGCTCCTAGTGGCCTTGCAGACCTGGGAAACTGGGCTGGTTTTGTGCTGATGAGAAAACAAAATCTGCTCTGTTATTCCCATGCAGGACTGCGAGCGATGATGCAGACTATATTCTCTTCACTGAGCAGATGCAAGGTCTCCATTTTCTGCTCACCTTACAGGAGTGCTAAAGATAAACATCTGCAGTTTTCTGGGCTGAGAGTGCTAAAAGCAAATGCCGCCCCTGCTATAAGCTTTTCAGATGGTTGACGAAGCACTTTAAAGGTCCAAGGTTTTTTTTT
>VWZY01004389.1:416478-429482 GCA_013399075.1 Chloroceryle aenea
GGCTATTGATTGGTCTGTCTATTTAATAGGCTACAGCTGCTAAACCCCAGCTTGCAGCCTGTCTCTGTCCCTTCAGCCAGCTCCTCATACCATTGCTCTTGTGTTTTTCTTCCCCCATGCTGTAGCCTTTCAAGTCTTTCTTTAAAGATTAAACCAAGTGCTTTCGATCAGCTGCCAGCCCAGCCCTGTACCCATGAGGGGCTCCCAGCTGCTCCCTGTCTGTGCTTGGCACTGCAGTGTATGAAATACCCCATATCCAACCCTCCCTCAACATAAAAAAAACCCCAACAGACTGGCTTGAAAATCAGTAGATTTATTTATTTATTTATTCTTAATTTGGGTTTCTTAAATTCCCCTTAGGAACCAGTGAGTTTCATGTAGCTGGCTAGTGAGATGCTGTTGTGCAGCACAGACAGGCTCTTGCAGGGCTCTTACTGCAGCATCCATCAAACATGCTGGGGCACTGCAGCCACCTGATCACCAGGTGTGAAAAGGATGGAAAAGACGAACTACCCTTTTTCACAACCTGTTGGGCAGACCCAGGCTCAGCAAAGCTGGCTGTGCCACTCTTGTAATCAAACCGCCAAGGAGCAAGCAGTGAGTCTAAATTCTGAACTGCAGATTTTCTCTGAATTCTGGGAATGTGTAATCCACTAATCAAAAGAGTTGGCATGGTTTCCAGTGTGTCTCCAGGCTGTCAAAATCACCCTCATCTGACCTTTGTGGGGTTCCCTATGTGTTGTCCTTGGTGGTGCACCAGTCCCATACAGAAGCTGACCTGTGCCCTCCAGGACAGAGGAAGCAGTGACATGCCTTTGACCACTGTAGACCCAATATAAAGAAAAGAGAGCTGCATCTTGCTGAATAGCCTTTCCTCAAAGGCATGGACAACAAGAGAGGTTGACAGGATTAATACCTTGTGGTGCCCCAGAGTTGAGACCCCTTCAGGAGGATGTGTGGGGAATGGGACCATTTGTTTAGATCTCTCAGGGAGAAAGAATGAAGCTGGTGAGGTCATGTCCACTCCCAGAAGCATTTGCAGGCAGTGCAGCAGCATCTCCCTGTTGATGGAGTAAGAAGTAATCGGTAGTTTGAACAGATGGATCTTACATTTTGTTCCATGCTCAGTTCCACAGATGGGACCCCCCCAAAAATATTACTCCAAAAGCAAATAAAAACTTGAAATAGTAAAGTTACAAAAGTCATCTGAGAAAACTTTAAGATGGTATTTTGTGTGTCAGCCATTTACTAGCATTCCCAAGATTTCTAGAAAAAAACCTCAGGGAGGAAGAGGGCTTTCTTAGCACTGCAGCCCTGAGATTGGTCACATTTGCTGGGCTCCTTTGATACAGCAGAGGGAAGCTCTGGGAACTCGCTGTATCCACGAGTCTTGTGCCTGGGATTCAGTAGGGCAGCCTGCCAGGGGTGCTGCATGTGAGCTGACAAGAAATGAGGAGGGTTTGAAAACGCACCTGGCAAGTAGTGCTGCGCTGGAAACTTGCCTGGTTTCTGTTCTCTGGTTTCTGTCAGAGTATTGTCAAAATCATCCCATTCCCAAAGTATTTTTTCTTTGTGTTTTCAGGGCTGAAAAAAAAATAAATTAAAAAAAAAAAAAGAGAGAGAGAGAAAAGGTCATTTGGAGAGTCTGCAACCAGCAGTCAGCCTGGTGGCAATATCTCGCTGGTTATAGAAAGTCTCCAAAAGGAGGTTTCTAAGCCAGCTCTGCATCTTGTACAGGGCTATAGTGAGACCAAGGAGGGTGAAGGAGAGCAAAGGCACTTGGCTGCTCTGAGAGCTGTCTCTCTACAATGTGATCTGAAAAGAAAATGCTGTATCTGAGAGTCACCAGGATTACCAATAATCATCAATGACTTCTTGAGCATAAAACGCTTTACTGACTCTTTCAAAGCAAAGTCAACCTGACTTCTTCAAAAGCAGTGCTGATCATCTCTAAGCCAAGGACCTAATAGTTCTCCACCAGCTCTCATCCACTACAGATGACAGAGATGCCAGATAAGTTCTGTTCTTCCAAAATCTACATTATCATAGTAGTACTTATAGTCCACTCTCCAAAGAGAAGATGCGGACTGTGTTACCTTGTGAATTTGTTCCACCACAAGATTAGTCCTATCTACAAAAAAGCAATTCCTTCCTGATTATAGGCACTTGGTTTTGCTGTGAGATCAAGATCATCCAGACTAATCAGTTTATCTAAAACCAGAAGAAACCTGTGCTGGGATTCTGGATAGCAAAAAGGACACAGCCCTAGCACGAATGGAAAACAGGTGGTTTCTGGAAGGATATGCCTCCATTCTGACATGCTGAAGTAGTAGTTGATGCATGATGTAAGATCTATCTTCTTATACTCCACGCCTAACTCAAAAATGAGATCTGAATACTCAGCTACTTGCTGCAACATAGCTGTTTTCATGACCAGAAAATTCTCAGCTGCTTTCTCAGTTCTGCGATCTCCAGGCAGGTGGACACTGACAGGAGTCACGTTATCCAATGTCACTGCACTGAAGAATTCATTTAAGTTATGAAATTATAGGAACAAATCTGATGGCCATCTGGGGAAACAACACACTAAACCCAGTGTCATTTCATGATGAAGTAGACATTTTCACCTCTAAAGAATCTCCTCTCAGTGATCAGTACAGCCTACTCTTTTCCCTAATGGCCTTAAGTCATGTTGTACTGCTAAATGACAGCTATATTCAATACAGTTCTCTTGCATAGGTAACACACTGCATGTATTTTTTGGATTGCAAGTAGCTAATTTTCCTAACAGAACATCCCTTGTAGCTAACCAGGATCATTGGGCAATGCTTATTTCAGCCAGCTTAAATGTCTACTAAGTAATACTCTGAGCTGATTAGGCTCTTTGAATAGTTGTTGGAAGCAACAGGCACCTTCAGAATGCAGTGCACCTGATTTATTTTAGACATCTTATTTAGGATGATGTAAATTGAAACATCCAAAGTGACCTAGGTTTCCAGGTGTATATCACCCTTGTATCCCAAGTATGTGAGATCCAGAGAGAATGAACTAGAAAGGACCAAAATTGAATTCTTTGTCCAGGATCTGTATTGTTTCTGTGGTTTGCCATTACCTAATTTCAAGATGACACAGGGACTGAGGACATGAGACTCCCCTGCTGATGTTCATAGTGGATTCCTGTTACTGCACTGATGATGGCAACCACTGAGGAGATGCAGCTATGAAACAAAGAAGTGGGTAACAAGAGTGACCTCTTAGTGCCATATCAGAAAAGCACTTAAATTTCCTGCCCTGTTCCTGCTCCTTGTCTCACACTCAAGGGCTTCCCAGATACTATTCTACGGCCCCTCATATGTCCTTCTTTAATCCCCTTTTGTTACTCTGGCCAAGTGGAGAGAAACGTTAACACTGTCCTTCCCCAGGATGATCTCTGGCTAATTCCTAAGTCCTACTTCCAGAGTCCTAGCAGTGGGAGAAACATAAAACTGTTCCTTCTCACATTGCAGGAGTTTCACCCATTCACAGTACAAACCCCTTCATTTATCCTTTCACCAAGATAAGAGCACCTTTAAAGAAAGAGAGGACTCCTTATGTAACTAGAAGGCTCCCTAGTGTCTAACAGTACAGGTTTCCCCCATTTCTGATATTGCTATTGGTCTCCCAGAAGCTGGACTACATGGATCTCATTAAGAGATTCAGTGCTTAATGAAATCTTCTTTCTGCTTGCTCACACAATGGAATCATTGCACTCTATCCCATAACTAAATCTCTCAACATAACCAGTGTATAATGAATGTGAGAAAGGAAATTTTATATCCAGAGAGATATGAAGGCAAGTCCTCATAGGTCTGTGCTCTCACTGACTGAGAAACACTTCTACCCACAACAGTGGTGGTAGGTAGGGAGAAGAAAATAGCAAGAGCGGGTCCTGATCTGGGTGATGAGTTCCCGTTGTCTGGGAAAGGTACCTCTTGCAGGCTAGGTCCCTTTGATAGTAATCCTCAGTGTTAGCAACAGGGTGGGTCTGCTGTGGAAGGAGAAATGGATTTTAAAATCCCAACTGGTATCAATGCATATGAAATGCAGGGCATCTTTTTCTTCACAGATGTCACCTATCTGAATTCTTGCAAATTATCGGAGCTAAGTCACTTCGATGGTGCATGGCCAAATGAACATCTTGTGGGGATATGTTTGGGGAGGGAAGTGGGAGTAGAGAGGAGGGGGCTAATCATACTTCATAATTTCTCATCGTCCAAAATAATCTGTTTTCTAAATGCATTGCTAAATCCTTGTGCTAGCAATCTACCATCTGCTCCTTCTTTCAACACTCCCACTATGTAGTCTGCTGTCTTCTTATACTGCCATAACTCTGTTTACTGCAGGCAGAGGAGAGTCTGTACTTTCAGATGCTTTTCTTAGGTGACAGGGAAAAAAGACCCTTTGCAATTAGTACCAACTCTGAGTGCATTGCCATGCAGCTTGCTCTTATCCTGCAATCTGTGATGTAATCTCAGCAGCAAGCAGGCAACTAAATATTATCTGTCTAATTCCAGGCAGGGGCTCTGGTAACACCCTCCAGCATCAACTGGAGCTGGAATGTTTTGGGTAATCTCTGGAATGCCTCAATAGAAGTATAAATCCATAAATCAAAGCAGTCATTATGTATTTGAATAATATGTGGATCAAAGTCTCAGATTGAGGGCCCCTTTGTTCCCATGCTCTTTTTATATCTTACTCAGTGAGCATCTATTCAATGAGGAACAATTACAGTGAATTTAGAGCAAAAACATAGAGTACTAATGGAGCTCTGAAAACCTCATCTGGCAAAGTATTTAAGCATATGCTTAATTTTAAGCACATGAGTGGCAAGAGTGGAATTGCACACAAAAGAGTGGCATTTGGTTCAGCAATATGTTGAATCAGTATCTAAATTTATCAGCCTCTCCAAACTGAGCCTTTTTGAAAGTAAGTTGTCTTTACTCTCCCACCCAAACACTTTCCTAGCAGCATTTCATACTGCAGGTCTGTGCAAAGCTGCATTAAATCCTGCTCATCCTACTCTGGAGACAGATCTGTCTTCAGTAGGAGCAATTAAAAAAAGAAGAGCAAGGCAGGGGCCACTATCTCATTAATCAGTGCAATTATCCTGTAATATATGACTGGAGATTTTTTGACAAAGGAAAGCTGAGGCCAAACGACCAAGTGAGTTACGGTTTGTGATGAATCAGTCAGAGTCACAGCAGACATAGGATGAGACTCTTGGATCACCAAATGCCACCACCAGCAACGTCAGACAAAAGCCTTCAGCAAGTCCAGGGCTCCCTTCTCATCTGGAAGGATGTTTCTTGGGATGAAAGGTAGTGTTTACAACACTGTGCTGGTAAGCTTCTGAAAAGCAGTACAAAGAAATACAGGTATGACTACACATCCAATAAAGGAAAGAGAAGCACTGATGGATCTGGAGGGGTTCTTCACATGGCTTGCTAAGCAGCAACAAAGACAATGGGAGAGGGACTAGAGGCACGTTGGGAAGTAGGAAGATCCTTTGACTTTGAACTAATTGTGCCAAACTCCTGGTGAAACAAATCTGATGTCTCTTCTATGCCATGCTCCTGAGAAGCTCCATTGGATTCCCTCTGACACTGGGATGTGGCACAGATGTATTGGAAAGATGCATGTTACCCTCCAGCATGGCTCCTGCTCCAGCATCTGAGCTGCTGCCTGGTGAGACTTCTAGCTGTTCAGGGGCTACGTCCATGCTTCAGCATGGCTTGTGGGGGTGGCTAGGCTCACTCCCTAGCTGGAAACCTTCACCCCTGTGACTAGCCCTTTCACACTAGCAGAAACAAAAATTGGGAAACATGTGTCAAGGCAATTTGGAGCACAAAGGAAGTCTGCTCACAAGGTGAAAATAAAATGTTATTTTAAAAGATGAATGTCAGAAGGGACTGCAAAAAACTGCCAGGCTGCATAAAGAGCAGTGAGAGGAGCTCATGTTAATGAGAAAATGAGCCAGGTTTTTGCCCCACAACTTTATGGGTAGAGTAGGGAGAACTGGCTGGAGCAGAAACCTTTACAAAAGGAGGGAGGGAGAAATGGAGAATCTTTTTCTCTAAGGAGTAGGACAGTTTTGCTCCTGCTTCAGCACACACCGACTTGATTTCAAACCTATACTTAACATCTAAGGACTTTCAAAGCTGTCAAATACTAGAGTTTCTGATTCAATTAATAAAACAATCAGACAATCAAACCAATTGCTTATGTATTAACTCCAGAATCTCTTACCACACTTCTCACAGAAAGGCTAGACCAAATATGAGCCCCAAATTGGGCATCAGAGAAGAAATGTTTTCTAGTCTTGATGAACATACTAGAGACTGCTGTTCTGTTGCAGACACTCCATGTGGGGATGCTGCTATGCACCTTTTCTGGTGGACATGATTAAACGTAGATGAATATAATGGTGAAGACTTATTCAGGTCAGCTACTCTAATTTGAGCAAATGTTGTTTATGTCCAAGCTTTTTTTCCCTTCTACGTGTTTCCCCCTCTATAAATGCTCTTCACTTTGGCCCCAACTGACTCACAGATCAAAGCATTTCAGCTTTTAAGGCCAAATTGCAATTTATAACATCTGTGGTTTTAGCTAATCTGTCTCTGTGTCATCTCATTTTAAATCAACAGAAAGCAGCACAGAATAACTCATTTTGGTATGCCCTGCTGAACTAGGGATTTTAACTCAGGCATCCTGTTACTGGTTCTCCCCACAGGTAAATGGGGTTTTCTTGCTTTATCTGAGGGCCCTTTGTTCCTGTTGTAAACATCAATTTGGTAAGCAACCTGTGCTCCCCTGAGGTGAAACAGCTACATCTCCAAACGTGAGCTAAGATTCTGGTTTGACTCCCTTCTCACTATTTTAACTGTATCAAAGGGTAGCTTAATGCTGTAAAGAGCCTTTCATTTTTAATTAAGTAAAGAAGGTCCTAATTTCAAACCCACTTGAACGGCCTGGGTTTAAAAGTTCAATTCATGTCATAGCCTCATTTGTTCTTCACAGCAAAGACTATGGCAGAGACTGATTCTAGTGGAAATGCTGCTCCCCAGCTCCCAAAATCACTGCTGTTCGATTCCTTGTTTTGTGCTGATGCTGCTACCCTGACAACAAAGGGGATCCACTGAAGTAGCATGAGGATGAGTCAGCTCTGGAGTGCATCACAGATCAACACACCACAGGAATAGCTGAGTGCATCTCCACTGACTCCACGGGCTATCACTGTCCACTCTATGTGCCTGCAAGTCTCCCTGTGTACCACTGTACGTGAAGACAAAATCCAACTTAACGTATCCCATTTCCTAATCAGATTTCACTCATTCATCTCACCTTCCTCTCATTTTTCTTTCAGCCTGGCACAGGCTTTCATGCTGTTCATGGGTTAGCTCCCTCACTAGTCCTGCATATCCTTTTTAAGCCAATGGGGCAGGTAGGTGCACACTGGATGGTGGCTGCAGCAGCCACAAGTGACTCCTGTGTTGCCATACCCTGGGAAAGTCAGAGACAGAGACAAAGACGTGGACTCCTGATGTTGAGGCTACCAATTAGAGCTGTTGGAGCAGATCTCCTTGAGAAACGAGTAACACATGAAACTCCCACTAATGCCAGCCTGGCTTTTGTTTGGGATTGCCTAACTCTGATGAATAATGCAAGAGTCCAACCTGCACCTCTTTTTATTTAACCGCATCACTCTTAAAAACAAAACCAACCAAGACTTAAGCAAACAAACACCCCTCCAGAACAAGAAAACATCTGACCTTAAAGTGTGGTTCTATAGCATAAGGTGCGCTGGAGAAAAATGCTTTGTGTTCACAGAAGGGAGGCCATGCAATGAGGGAAGAACCGCCTTTTGCAACCAGAGCCAAAGTCCACCCAGCTCAGTCCACACTCAAGCTGGTCAGTTACAGGCCTTCAAGGAAAGAGATACATCTTCTCACAGTTGACAGTCCAAGGCCTTCCTGCCCTGGAAGTTACACCCAAAATGTTACTTTTAGGAGCTCTTTGTAGATCTTTCCCCTTTGAACCCATCTAAACTATTGACCTCCACAAGATTTCATGCCACCAAGTCCCACAGTTTAATTATATATTGGGTGAAAAAGTAATCTACTTGTTTGTTTTGAAGGTCAGCCTGGTTTCTGGACTATCACAGAGCAAATATAGTGAAAGCTAAGAAAATAAATGGAATTTTGAGAGCTATTATTTACACACATATTCCATTCTCCTCAAAATTTCTTTTCACTTCAGTTGAATAAGTTAATACTGAGACTGTGAGACCAAAAATTGCTCTTGTATATTTGAGTGTTCAGAGACCAAATCCTGTACAAGGCCTCATAAATCCAGGTGCTGCAGTCCTGTCCTTGGTGAGGTTTGTGTGCAGGGGATTACAGTCTTCAAGGACTTTGGCAAAGCAGGGCTCTCACCAGTCCCTGGTGGGAGGAGAGGCAGATGCTATGGAGCAGCTCGACTTTGATCGCCGTGATCTACCTGCTTACATTTGAGTCAGTTCATTCCTACATCAGTGGAAACCAACCATCTTCTCCCAGTCAAGGCCAACAAACCCATACTGAAAGCATGTGGGCCAACCTTGCTGCTACAGTAATTTCCAGACCCCATCTTCCTCTGACAATGTGTTCTAAACGTGATTCTGGTGGAAATTGTGAGTATAGAAAAGGTACATGATTGATAGACCAAATATGCTTCCCACGGAGAGAGTATGAGACCACATCCCGGGCAGTGCTGCCTCCAGC
This sequence comes from Chloroceryle aenea, assembly GCA_013399075.1. Taxonomy (NCBI): domain Eukaryota; kingdom Metazoa; phylum Chordata; class Aves; order Coraciiformes; family Cerylidae; genus Chloroceryle; species Chloroceryle aenea. Next base: position 425,277 of record VWZY01004389.1, read on the forward strand.
TCTGCTGCTACCTCATGCTCTGCGGAGAAACATCTGCCCAGGTCCTCCCATCTGTTGCCAATGGCACACAGCCTGCCTTCCTGGGATGGGCAGCACCTCAAGCCATCATGTGATGGCCATCCTCCTTGCAATCAATGAGAGTTTGTGTCATTGTACATGTCGGAGCTGAAGGGAGACGTGTATTAGACCATGTCAGCAGTACAGTGCTTTTAAAATTGGGGTGTATCTTGGGAAGGTATCCAGTCCATCAGGTTTGTCAGGGGTGAGGGGGAGCATGAAGGAGAAAGGCAAGTGTGTTTTCAGGAAAGGCTAGCTTATGTCTGAGTGTCTTTTACTGCAAAAGAGTGAATGGCACTCTCCCTGTCAGATGGAAACTAAAATAGGCTCTGCAAGATGGAGGGATTCCTGGTATTGCTGTGCTCTGCAGGAGCATGTACCCTGGGCATCTCTCCAGATTTGTTGCTATAGGTTTACAGCCAGAATATAGAATGTACTGAAAAGTGACATTCCATGGAAACTGAGTTAAACCAGCTCAAATTTGATGTGCCTAACCCTCCCCTGAAGAAGACAGTGGCAAAAATGCTTCTTAATTTCTTCTTTGTGGTTTTCATAGTATAATGTCCTGTTCAGCCCCAAGTGCCATATTTGTGACCCCTGTAAGGAAGGGGTAGCAGGGCCCAGTGCGCACACAAGGAAAGGCATGCACCAACACAGTGAGTCACCCAGCATGCCCAGTACCCTGCCACGGGGAGAGGCTAGTACTAGCTGGCTTCAAACACCAGACTGAGTAGCAGGAGGTGGTAACACCCCAGAGGGGCAGAATGGGGAGTGTGTGCCCAAGTAATGGTTAAGGCTGGGGAGGGAACAATTGCAGCAGTCCTCAGATGCTGAAGCAAGGAGAAGAAACCCGGAGAAGGATGGAAGGGTGAAGGAGTGAGGCAGAGGCTGGGTGGCAACAGCCTCTGATGAGGCTGGGATGGGATGTCTGGGACAGGACATTTTCAAATGGTTATTGAGATACGATTGGAATGAGAAAGTTGGATTTTCCATTTCAAATGATGTGGTGATTTGAAATGTACTGTTTACCTTTCAAGATCTTCAGCTGGTGTTGGACAAACCATAGCTAACCACTGTATACTGGAACAGGGCCAGAGGAAACACCCCACCAAACTTTAGACACCCACAAGGGTGACATCTGTATATGGACAATTAGTGGACCCTCTTTCATATCAGTGGGATGAAATAGGCAGTTGGAGGGTGCAGCTCACCCAGGTAGGTTGCATACATTACCTTTTGGAGGAGCCTAGCTGCATGAAGTTTACTGGGCTCTAGACTCCTAGCTCTGGTGTAAACAGGTACTTGTTGTACTCAAGCTAAAGAGGGGATTCACACTCCAAGTAGCCTAAGTATTTGGGTCTAAGTTGAGTTTGGACATCCTTTTCTAGGTTGATTTGGCAAGGTGTATATGGAAGTGTATTTTTTTTCTTTAGCAAAGTCCAGACTGTGGAACATATTCCATATTATGTATTACAGTCACGTCAAAGATGTCCAGTGTTTGGATGGAAGATACACTTATACTGATAAACTTCAGCATATAAACATAATTATGAAGAATATTAAAGAAATCACTTCTGATAGTGTCTCAACTAATTTTTTTTCTATTAAGATAGTCTGAATAAGTTATTCAGATGTGTATATATATATTTGAGATTTTGATCTTTTGTCTTGTTTTGGGACAGAAGAATTTTATAATGTCTTAGCCTCTTTTGCAGGAAAAGAAATAATGTTCTCTCCAAGGCTACCTGAGCTTGTCTGCAATATCCTGGAGTGGAGGCTGTGCTTGTTAGTAATTGAAGGTTTTCTGCTAGTTGAAGGTGGTGCACTTATCAATAGAACAGCTCTGTGATTTTTAATTCTGCTAAGTTTGTTGACATAACACTATCTCTAAGTTCCACATCCCGTGCAACTTTGTTAGCCAGCTCTGAAGACTGCATTTATCATCCGTGTTTTAACAATACGCTGAGGTACTCCAAAGCCAGGGACCCTTATCCCCAGTGCTCTTTAAGCATGGCCTGCTTTCTTAAAAAGTCTAGAAATCTCTTCACTTTTGACTGCAATAGATCAATCTGAGTCATTTGCAGACACCTGCCTCTGCTTCTGTTCTTCCATGCAGCCACAAAGGAGTCCATACACCTCAGAAGCCATTGACAGGAATAGAGAGTGCTCTGTGAGGTGCCACCAAGACCCTGCTGCTGGTCCCTATGTGGATTGCTGCTCCAAAGCAGCTGTCAAGGGAAGGCCACAGTGCTGGGTCTGAGATGATGCCTCTGAGCTAGGATCACTGCGTGTGGTGCCCTGTAAGGTGACACATTTCCAGCTTGTCCTTGGCCCACACACTGAGACAGCAGATAGGTTACACATCCAGTCCATGACTGGTATGTGTCTCAGGGCAGGAGGGAAGCCACTAGAAGAAGCAAGGGAGCACAATGGAGGAAGCAGTCAGGCCTGTTTGGATTTTCACTGCTGTGTCACCCCATCTAAACATTTGATAGGCTCAGCAGCAGATCAGAAAACAAGTTACCATAGCAGGGTGAGGTGGTTGTGTGTTCTCCCTAAGCAGAGCTGCTGACCGTACGAGACCAAACACAAGACATGTCCTAGATGCAAGATATGGGAATAAGAAGTGAGAAGTTTAAGGTCTGATATCCCCTAACTCACCAGTAGCAGTACTAGAAGCAGTTGCAAAGCTCAGCTAGGGTGAAGGTTCCTAGTGATGATCAGCCTTTCTGGTCCGTAGTTATCTCTGAGCCATTACTACTTTGGTGAATACATGGGCCACTTTGGGAAGCTCGTTTAGTCCTGGAAGAGCTAGATGGTCCATTTTGGCACAGCAATGTATCAAACCAAGCTTAATTAACAAACCTGCAGCCTTTGTTCCAACGTTGCCACTACTGGTGCTCCTCAGTGGATGGAAGTCCCAGTACAAAGGTCAGTGAAATTGGTAAAATGATTCACACTGATTCTAGGGAACTTCAGACTCAAAAGGAGTGTTTTGTGGTCCGTTTTCCATCCCTCCACAGCATGCCTTGTCCCTCAGTAATGCTGATAGCATGGTTCTTGCATCTGTTGACTGACCAGTGATGCAAAGAAGCACCTAATGCCAGATACCTGGAGTCCCTCTAAGCTTACTTCTCATCCTCTCTGCCTCCTCTTGTTCTACTTCTTCCTGACTCTTCCCTTGCAACATCCAGTGCTTTTTATATCTTGTATAAGCACACTGTCTCTAAACACACCCAAAATGTAGCAGCAAACACATTCTACCCATACCTTAACACAACAAGGCTGCAGGAGAGCGAAGAGAGCAGGAACCAAACAAGAAAAGCAATGTGGTTATGTGGGCTGAGTTTTGTGCTTTGGAGGTGTATTTTATTTTTTACTTGTTTGTTTTGTAGCTTTCCAAATCCTTTTCTGGAAGCTTGTCACACGAGGTGCAGTTTGCTCTTGGCAGCACGGTAGTAGACGGTGTGGATGAATTCACGCTAAGTGCCCGAGAAGTGTTCAAACTCAGTCTCCATGCCCTCAAATGGACATACAGACCACTTTATGCACAATGAAAGACGCTGCACCAAGAACTACAATGCCTAACCTAGTTTTTATTCATCCCATTTTGATCAAGGCCTTTGGAAGGTCACTGTCTCTTTTAAAAGTAAGGAAAATGTGGATAGACGCCCAGCCGCTATTCTGCTGACAGTGCACTTCTCTGACACATGTACAGTGTGCTGCTGAAACACTGATAGTGTTTTTTCACAGAGGTCTGCAATCTATTAGACAGCACTTACTGGTACGTTTCAATGTATCAGCCAATCCAAGGCTAAGCAGACCATAAAAAATTATGAAATAACTGGCTAGATGGAAATGATCCCTTTAACCAACAATGTGAATGTATTACATTACACACGTAAATACATACATACATACACACAAAATCCATAGCAGTGATCCTGAAAAATTGATCGTGTGTCTTTGACCACATCTGCTGCACTTGGCCTCACTAATCCATCTCCTAAGGGTGCTTCTCTTGCTCCAAAACCTCCCTGAGGCTGCCAGCAGCCAACAGTCCTTGAAGTGAGATCAACCTGCCACAGAACTGTTTCCCTTCTTCCCCTCTGTTAGGAAATTCCTTTCTCAACCCCCCCCCCCCCCTCC